>CAJQTV010004272.1:0-13175 GCA_907163055.1 Formica aquilonia x Formica polyctena | reverse complement strand
AAATATTCCGTTTATTTTACTTTGAAAAATATACTGAGCGAAAAAAAGACGCTTAATTATTAAAAAAAAAATTGGGAATTTTTACTTTACTTTTTTTAAAATTACTAAAATTGTGTGCAAATACTTTATATTTCACAGAGATTAGTAACATTTATGACCCAAACAAATCAGTTTAGAAACCCAAAAAAAGTTAAGAAAAAAGAAAAGATTAAAAGGGATTTTTTAATCTACGATCTAGTCAATGGTTTTTTATAGAGTTACGGAAAAATTTTGTAATACAAAAGTTATTGTCATAAAAGATGTATTTTATTTGAAATCGTCTTTTCAAAAATATTGTCCGAATAAATAGTTTTCTTTCTCTTTCAAAAATTTATAACTACAAAACGAAGAAATTTTGGGAAAATTGATTCCGGAGTCGTTAATATAAAATAGAATAGTATATTCTTGATTCTCTACAAGAGTGTATTATTAAGGACATTCTACAATGGCAGTAAAAAGGGCTGTAGGAGTAGGAGATATACTGTTTTTAGTGAGTAAAGCCCGAGGTAACAAAATAGGAAATTTCCCCATTTGCTTTTTAAAAACTTTAAGAGAAATGGGAATTGCCAATTTCGTTACTTCGGTCTTTACATGACTAAAAAACGTATACCTTTACTCCACAGCTTTTTTACTGCCTTGTAACGGCCCTTCAGACAAAATTTAATTTAGTCTTTGGTTATCATGTTTTTTATACTTTTTACAGGATGATACGCTTGGGGAAAGATATAATAGAAACTTTTATATTTTTTTTATTGACTCTTTTTCAAAAAAACTTTATTAAATTTTAATTAAAATTACGTTTTTGACATGTAAAATTGCCAAAATGACAAGGTAAAATTTTCCATAAAAATTATATTTTGAAAATTTTTATATATAGGGAATAGGTAAAGGAAACGAGAAAAGTTTAGAGAAGCTTTATCATCAAGAAATTAAAAATTTTAAACTTTTTTTTTTTTTTTAAAAAACTAATGATTTTACGGTATTTTTCTGTGCGTTTTCCCTACATGGTTTCGAAAAATTTTTTTTTAAGTTCCCCGGGAAAGTTCATCGTGATATCTTTCAATTATTTTTTAATTTTTTAGAAATTTTGACACGTTGATTTTTCTTCATGCGTCGTCTCATTTTTTAAAATTCGAAGAGATTGCAGTTTTAGTTATATTTAAACATTTTTTCGAACTTTTAATATTTAATTCCCGACATAAATAAAAATAAAAAACACGTATTTTGCATATAAAAAATCGTGTAATTAAAATTATTTTTCCAATTTTTGAATATTTTTTTTATCAATATTAATCATTTCTATTTTTCTAGATTTTTTTGAAAGCTTTTTGATAGAAAAGTTTATGAAAGTTTTTTTGAAAGACTATTTTGAAAGACTAAAAAAATTTTTTAGATTGCGAAGGGGGGGAATGTAATAAAATAAATCTCGTTTTTTCTTTTGCCGAATTTGTTTATTCAACCCACTATTACATGGAAAATCTAAAATTTTAAAAAATTTATTTTTTTGTCTGAAAGGGCAGGAATATCGGAAAGGGCGTTACATATTGTTTTTAAAGAGAAGATACGGAGCCCCCTGGTTTTTCACTTTTGCTCTTTTTAAAAACGGTAACATCTACATTGGGGAAGTTTGGTGAAAGGGTTGTCTGGGTATATATGACACACATTTTTTTTGGGAAAAAAAAAAACCCGAAAATAAAAAAATTTATGAAGCATTTAAATTTTATACATAAAAAGTAAAAAATTTTAAAAACGCGTATTCAAAAGGGAAGGTGGTTTAAGTATTTAAAGCACATTTTCTTCAGATAAGAAAAAAAAAATTTTTCTATTTATTTTGTAATAATTTATAATACCCGATCACTTTTTCCCAAAAATTTCAAGAAATTTTTTTTAATTTTTTTTACCTTTTTTTTTATTTTTTTTAAGTTTTTTTAATTTTTTTTTTATTTTTTTTTTTTTGGCTTTTTTTTTAAATTTTTTTTTGAATAGTTTTTAAAAATAAAAATTTGAAACTTTTTTTTTATTTTAAATATGTCAGTCTTTTGGCAGTTTGAAAGCTTTTTTAATTTGGGTATTTGTATTTTTTTTTTCGTTTTCAATTTTTTTTCCTTTTTTTTTTAATTGGTTTTTTTTTTTTTTTTTTTTTTCTTTTTTTCCTTTTTTCTATTTTAATTTTTAAATTTCATTTGGGGCCTTTTTAAAATTTAATTTCCCCTTTTTTTAATTTTTCCCGGGTCGTGTAAAAATTTAAATTTTAAATTTTTTTTTAAATTTTGATGTATTTATTTTTAAATTTGGGAAAGGGCCCTCTAGCGTCTTGCGGTACGGAGACCTCATGCCATATGTTTCTTCCGAAGTATGGGTTTAAAAGTTTTCAGCTTTATCGGGGGACATTGCCAAAACCCTGGCGGGGACCAAAAAAGGGGCTACGCCGGGGGTTTCGAGTCAATTTTGGAAAAGGGGGGGTCCCCGGCAAGGTGCTGCAGTGTTCGAGTCCAAAATTTGACGTCTCACGGGCGCAGGAGATTTTTTGTCGACGCAGTGGCCGGGAAATAAAATCCTGGGTGAAACCCGTTTTTTTTTTTTTTTTTTTTTTTTTTTTTTTTTTTTTTTTGACGGCAGAGTATTTAGTGGGGGTTGGGGAGCCAGGGGCAATTGGCCACGGTTTAACAACCGACGAAAGTTTAACGCCGCCTTGGAAAGGCTCTGCTGGGCTTTGGTTTGTGCGCTGCATAGCGCCGGTTTACGGGCCACCCCCGGGCATTGTCCGGGGATGGTGTCTTTTATACGCCTTCGGATCAAATGTCCTTCGGTAATTGGGAATGGGGTGGGAGTAAGCTAAGAGTTCTGTGCCGAAAAAAAGAAATCTTTTGCCGCCCGGAAAAAAAAGCTTATAAGTACTAGATATTTTTCATAATGTAAGTCAGTGAATGTTTAATTTTATATGGACCTACCTCGTAAAAATTTAGGGGGAGGACCTTCTAAAAATCATAATCTTTTCCCTTTAACTTTTTAACACTCATTTTTGAAAACGTAACCCTTGATGTAAAAAATAATGGCAATCTCATACTTTGTACCTCGGTTTTTAAATACCCTTGCTTTTTTACCCGATCCCGAAAAAAATTATACGTAGGGGGCGCAAAGGTCCTCGGGTTTCTAAAGTTTACAAGCCCCCCGGGCCCAAAGAAGACTCGAAAATGGAGAAAAAAGGGAGGAAAGAAAAATAAAATTTTGGGGGAATCGGGGGAAAAATACCCAAGGGCGTTAAAAATTAAACGAAGAAATGAAAAAACCTTTTGGAGGACAATGTGAAAAGTTTGGGGGACGAAAACGATCCCCTTCTAGGTAAAAGGAAAAGAAAAAAACCCCATCCAAAAAACGCATTTTTAAAAAAAACTTTGTTTGGGATAGACGAGAGTAAACGCATTAAACCCGTCTGGGGGATACAATTTGAAAAGAGGAAAAGATTACCCCAAAGTTTGTTGAAAAAACCCCAAAAAATATTTAGAATTTTTTTTTTTTAGGGCTATTTCCGAAAAATATTTTTTTTATAACTTTTTGGTAAAAAAGAGAATTCTGCGTTTTTTATGAAAAAGCAAATAAGTTTTTAAACTGATAATAAAATCATTTTTGTGGATTTAGATTTCAGTCGGTTTCAATAATGCATTGATAACGAAAACGGTTCCCTTTTTAACCATGGGGCCGTAATCGGGTTTGGTAAAATTGGGCAAGGGTTTAAAGAAGGAAAAGGCCGTTTCCCCAAACACCCGGTATTAAACCGGCCCTTTTTTTCGAAAAAAATTTACCCCCGGGGACACAACGATTTTAAGAAAAACGCAGAATAACGAAAAGGGGGAAATTTGCCAATTTCCGAACGATTCTTTTGGCAAATAATAGAAATGAAATTGAGAACAATGGAAATTTTTACCGGGCCCCATCAAACCGGAAAATATGGGCCCACAATAAAAAGGGAGAGAACCAATCCTGTGTTTAAAACCCAAATTGGGGATCGCCTGGGGTTTACGTTTAAACCCATTTTGCGATAAAAACCAATTTAGTAAAAAAAAAAATTTTTTTTTTTAAATTTAAAAATCTTTTTAATATTAATTTTTCATCCAAAATTTCCCCCCCCCCCAAAAGAATTAGAAATTTTTTATTTTCGAATGAAAGATTTAATATTAAAATTTAAAATTTTAATTTTTAAATTTAAAAATTTTTTTTTAAATTTTTTTTAAATTTTTAATTGTAATTTTTTAAAATTTTTGTAACAAAAATTTAGTTTTCCCTTTGAAACTTTTTAATAAAATTTTTTCAGACAAGTTTCTTAAACTTTTTTGGAGGGGGATTTTTAAAACCCTGAAAATTTTAAAAGATAAAAGCACAATTATAACCCGTGATTAAAATTGTTTTTTTAATTAGGGGGGGACTTTTAATAGCTAAAAAAACCTAAAAAAATTTTATAGAAAGCTTTGTGCATTTTTTCAGGGGGTACAATACGGGCCCTGGGGCAATAATAGAAAGAGCGATTTGGGTCGCACCCCCGCGAGAGGGGGACACGCGATGCCGGAGACAACCCGGGTTTGTAAAAATCATCGAAGCAAAGTAGTGCGATTTAAATATTTACCCCTAGCCCCTGGACGTTCCTAGTCAAGTCCCGGGAAAATTTCTACTCTGGAAATCTCTATCAGTATTAACGAGTGTCCTGTTTGCCGGAACCGTCCGGGTCCTTTTTTTTTTAAAAACCCCGCCCCGAAAAATCCCCCGGAAAAATTGGACTTTTCTTTTGTCCGGAACATTTACGGTTTATATCTTTCCCGCCAGTACAGGGACAAGGTTCGTCGATCACTTCGTATGATTAACAAAGGACGATAAAAAAAATTTTATAAAAAAAAAAAAGAACCCTTTTTATCAGGGTTAATCTTTCAATCGTTAAATTTTTTTAAGTCTTGGGGGAAATGACTTTTCCCGGGAAGTAACGCCCCTTTTCCAACTGTTTTTTATAATTTGAGGGATTTTTTATTTTTCTTTTATAATTTTGATTTGTTTTCTCTCTCTATTTTATAGAAAAAAAGCTTTAAATTTTTTTTTTTTAAAAAAATTTTCTTCAAAAAATTTTTTTTTTCATAAAAAAAATAGTACCCGGTATGCACATGCAAAATTTTATACTTTGATTTTTGTGTTTATAAATATACTTTGATATGGGGAATAATATATATATATATATATATATAATTTTAATTTTTAAATTAAATACATACCCGAAACCACAAATTTTTAAATCTTTTTTTAAATTTTTTAAAATGAAAATTTTTAAAAAGGACTTTTCGTAAGGGGAACGGATTCAAATGTTTATTTTTAAAATTTTTTTTTTTTTGGAAAGTGTACGAATTAGAAAATTATAAAGCTTGTTCCAAGATTGGCAATTAGAGGGTGAATTTTCCCGTTTTTACATACCCAATTGAAGAGGGTTACAAAAATTTAAAAGTGCCGCTAAATTAAAAAGTCTTTTCAATACAGAAACAATTCCGTGTGAACCCACAGCTAAGATAAATCTTGAAAAGTAGGACGCGACGAAGGAACTGGTCCGTCAAAAGTTTTCAAGAAGAATACGAATTTTTCATAGAAGGCGGAGAAAAAATCTCAGGAACCCCGGGAGAACAGGTCACACAAAAAACGGGGACGAATTTTACGATAGATCTTTTAAATTTAATTGCAAGCGATCGCGCAAAACTGTTCCCTTTTGGGATTCCCAAAGGGGGGGTTTTAGAAAAATTTATTTTATAACGCGAAGAAGGGGAAAAGAATAAACCCTTCAAAGGGGGTTTCAGATCCCCTGACGTCGAGTCAAAGCGCCCCCCGAAAAACGGCAACGCAAAAGGATCAAAAAATTTTACCCTTCCCGACGAAAGGGGGGGGGGAACGATTCACAAAATCGGCACGAACCCCATAAAAACATTCCCCCTCGTAAAAACGCCCCAAAATTTTACAAAACCCGATTTTTGCCCCCGAAAACAATGTTTAAATAGTTTTAATAAGGGACAGTCAGAGAATCAAGGGCGACGCTTTATAAAGAAAACATCGCGTTTTCGGCAAAGTGTCCTCGCTTTACTGGGAGGAATTACATGTCAATGAGACCAAAAAGGCCCCCCTAAATTTTTTACTTGAACAAATTGGAAACCGAGGCGAACACCTGAGAGGGAAAAGTATTTGCGTGTCCCGATTCATTTTTGGATGGCATGTTTTACCATCCCAAAGTGTGGAGAAAGGGTATTTCTCGAAAAACAATGTGTCATTTAAACTTTTCCGCTTGGTATTATTTGTTTTGGTGAGGTGATATTACATCAGGAGCAGCTTTACTTTAGCAACTTGTGTTTTTTATCTCACTTAAATTGGGGATTGTAATTTCTTCGTTTTTTTTATGGAAGTTTAATGAAAAAACACAGGGTTTTAAGGGGGAAAACGCTTTTAAAAAGATCACAAAAATATTTTTTTTTTATTTTTTTCTTTTCAAATTTAAAAAAAGATAAAAAGGGTCATAAAATTTTTTATTTTAAAAATTTTAATTTTGGGACTGCAGAAAAAAAATTTTTTGACAGATATAAAATACTTTCGGGGACCCAAAAATATCGAGATCAAAATTGAAATGTGAAACGAATAAATTCAGAATTGTGTTTCCCTTTTTAGCAAGAAGCGTTTGGAAGAAAACCGGGAGCAGACAAGGCGAAAAAAGGGGAAAAGAAGATTGGGGGCATAAAGGAAACTTATCTCGTTCAAATTTTTTTTTTTTCCCAAGTTTTTTTAAATCAATTTTGAGCAAATGTAAAAAAAGGTTACGTTTCATACTTTTTGGTTTCCTAATAGGGGAAGCTTTTTTTTCCTGAAAAAATTTTTTTTTTCGAGTTTTCTATCCCCAATGGTTAGAATTTTCCCAAAAAATTTCAAATAAAATAAATTTTTCCTAAAAAATGTCTGCCCTGTATGCTGTCTGTGTGTGTGTGTGTGTGTGTCCCGTGTGGGGTGTAGTACGGTATATTTTACAACCTCTAATTTCCGCAATTTTTGGGGATACCGGGTTTTTTTTAATGGATAGAGTATCATTCAAGGGGGGTTTGGTATTGAATTTGGTGAAAATCGATAAAAAAGTTCATTTTTAAAAAATTTTAAATTTTTTTGGAAAGGTCTTTTTTCCATTGAAAACTTCAAAATTTTGAGAAAATCGGGTTTTTAAATTTTTTTGATGAATAAAATATTTTTAAAAGGATTTTACTACTAAATTTTGGTGAGTATCGTAAAAGGGGTTTATTTTTTAAAAAATTTTTTGAATTTTTTGAGAAATGTCGTACACCCCTAAATTTTCAAAAAATTTTGAATACCCGGATTAAATTTTTTTACATGAATAGAATATTTTTAAAAGGGATGATTGGTACTAAATTTTGGTGAGTACCGGAGAAAGGGTTCATTTTTAAAAAATTTTGGGTTTTTTTTGAAAAAATTTTTTTTGTTTTTTTTTAAAAAAAAAAAACCCCGCTGTAACTATCAAAAAATTTGAAATATCCGTTTTAAAATTTTTTTCCCTTTAATTTGGGGTTTTATTAAAGGAGGGGTTTGATGTTAAAATTTAGTGAGGATCGATGAAAGGGAAATTTTTTAATTTTTTTTTTTCCGCTCAAAAAGTTTTTCCCATTAATGAGGAAGGAAAAAATTGAAAAATGGGCCCTTTGTTTTAAAGGGCAGCCAAGCTTTGTAAGATAAAAATGTGAGGAAAGCAATGTGTTTTTTTTTTTTCTTTTTTTTTCGATTTTTCGAAAAACAGACGTGAATTTCAATGGGGAAGTAACGCAAGGGACTAACTTTTTTATTTTAGACAATACCATGCCGAATACGCCCAAAGTTTCCCTGTTTAAGGGCCCCGACAATTAGGGGGGCCCCTTTTTAAAAAAGGATACCCTGGCGCGAGTAGAAAAAATAGCTCGCAAAAAGATGGAGGGAATTATTTTTAAAACAGTGTCCTTAAAAGGAACACTCCAAACCATTCGACCCCTAAAGGGTTTAAAAAAATTTTATCTACGAAAATCTACAAGAATATATTTCATTTATTTTAAAGCTTACTTTAAAATTTTAGTTGTATCAAATTGCGTGTTTCTTTAACATTACATTACAAACTTATTTTAAAAAAAAAATTAGACGTATATATCACACTTTCCCAATAAATATAAAAAATTTTAAAAATTTTTCCCTTCCCCCCCCTTTCTCAAATATAGGGGCCAGGCAATTCCCTAGATCACCCAATGCCCCCTTTTTTCCACTTTTCGAAAAAAATTTTAAGAAAAACCTTTTTGTGATTTTTTTACGTGTTTTTGAAAAATAAAAAATTTTTTTATATTTTTTATTAATTATTTTAAAAATTTATATTCCCAATTATTTTTAAGTATTTAAAATTAAACAGGTTTCCGGATGCTGTAAATTGGGGTTCTCACGGGGAAAAGAGGATAATATGGGTGTTTATTGGGGACATCATTTTCCAATTCATATACGAGACGGACTTTACCAAGGAGGAAAACCGAATTAAAACCTTTCTCCTTTGCTAGTTTTTCCCAATGAAAATTCACAGTATTTGGGAAAAGTTTATCGGGCCCCACGTCTAAGCCAGAAATTTTTGGGGAATTTGGTTTTAGGAAGCTTTGAGTTTGGGACAGTGGGAAAAAAATTTAAAAATGAAAGTTTTCCCCTCCGAAACAATGGGCGAAAATTTTTCGAAAGATAGTTTCTTTCTCAGAAATTTCGGGAAAAACACAGGGCCCCGGTTTCCGCAGCAGAAAAATTTCCGGGGAGGTGACCCTTCGTAGGGAATTTGCACCCTCGTTCTTCTTTTTCTTTCTGTAAAAAAATTTAAAAATTGTTCGGGTTTATTAACAATAAATAAATCAAGACAGAGAGTGCCCGGGACAAAAAAAATTTTAAATATTAAATTAATTATGAAATATATATGTGACCCCCCAAAATAAAAGAAATATCAAGAAAAATGGTAGTGTTTTCTCATTTTCAAAATGTAACGAGTACATTTATTTGATTAGTATAAATGTATTTAACGCGCCATGTTTTTTTAAAAAAAAAATTTTTTTATTTTTAAAAAGGGTTTCATTTAAAAAAAAAAAATTTTGAAATTTTAAAATTATCCCATCTTTTTAAAACGGGTTAACATTTCATTGGTGGACCCCCCGAAAATCAAAACCGTTTTGTGCCAAAACTGGTAAGAGAAAATTTAATTTTGTTTTACATCGACCCAAAAAATAGGGGGTTTTTTAGTTTAATGAAAAAATCGTTAAAAATTTTGGCAGTTTTTCATGGGCCATACATGAGCCCTTTACCTTGGAAATGGTTAACCAGTGAAGGGTAAAAAATTTTTTAATTAAAAAATTTTGTATATTAATATGTTTTACTTTTTTAAAAAGAAATTGAAATTTAGATACAGATCTTTTTAAAAAGGGTTTAGAAATGACAAAAGTAAATTTTTTTTTTTAAATTTGCCCTGCAATTTTTTCCTATATCACAAATTTTTTGTAGAAATTTAAAGAAAAACCATTTTAAACAGTTTTTTTTTGGAAAAAAATAACACTATATTAAAATAAACATTTTTAAAATCGTCGCATGGACTCGTTTTTTTTTTTTCCCTTTTTTTTTTAAAAAGATAATTTTTTACCTTTGGTACAGGACAAAAGGGAAAAGAACAGTTTTTTCCCGTTAGGGGGCGTGCACCTTCATTTTTTTTTTCTTTTGAAAAAGAGAAAGGGAGTTCAATTTATCAATATATTAAAAAATTTTAAAAAAAAGAGAAAATATGACAAAAATATATTAAAAAATTTAATATACAAATAAATAATCCCTTTTTTCGGTTTCTTTTTGTTAGAAAAAAACGGAACAAACTTTCCTTAAACCCCAATAATATGAAAAAAAAAATAAAAGAAATTTTTGGTTGATTTTATTTAATGCGGCTTCGTTAAAGGGGTAGATAGGGCGTAAGGATCTGGTTTACCCTTCCCTAAAATCTTCCGGCCTTCCCCGGGGGCCGAAAATTCCAAACCAAGTTCCTTTTTTCTGTTTAAAGGGGCGGTGAATACCAAAGCCCCCAGCAAAAATCAAAGGGGACCCCAAAATTTAAATTTAATTAAATTAATCAAGAAAAAAATAATTCTCGAGAAAAAGATTGTCCTAAGAATTTAAATCATTATGGAAAATTAAATTTGACGGTTTTGTTGAGATCCTTTGGTATCTCGATGTTGACTGACTCTTCAACCCTCATAACGGCCGACGTCCCTTTCGCAATTTCCTTTTTTGACGGGCATTTTTGTAGCCGCCCCCCTTACATCGCCCCCCTTCCCCCCCTTCCCCCCCCAAAATATAAAAAATTTTATCTTTGAGGTTTTCCCAAGAGATATATCTTTAAACAAAAACCCGGAATAAACTTAATAACATCTTCCCCATAATCGTCCTCTTATGAATCATTTGAAAGAAAAAGCTTTCTTCTTCTTCTCCTGTCCTCTGGGGCCAATTGCCTTTTTCATTCCCCTCTGGATGATGAGGCGCCATCGGGTGCGGTTTTGAAGCTGTGATCCTTTCCCCTTTTTTCAGGAATCTTCGGTTTTGTACGCCCGGTTGGAGGAAACGTAAAAACTGAAAAATGGAATCTTTTTCTTCGCAATTATTGCAAGCAATCCTACAAACATAACAATTTAGAGAGATCAAATTTAATTTTCTGTTTTTTTATTCGCATATCTAGACAAAAATACATTTTTGAACCCCAAATTTTAAATTTATATAAATGAAAAAAAAGAAAAATAAACAAGATCAATAAGAAATCGGTTTAATTTAAACAAGAAAAAAAATTAGAGAACCATTAAATGTACCAAATCAATTTATAAAAAAGAAAACGTTTTGAGAAGTCCATAAAAAAAAAAGCCCAAAAACCCAAATTGTAAATTTTCCCTGGCAGCTGGGGATCTATAAGATCAACTATTTTCCCCCCTCTTTCTCTTGAATCCAGGTTTTCCCTTTAGTTCTCTTCTTGCTTCTCGTGGGTCCCTCGTTTCGTCGCCAAATTTCCCCCCCACTAACCAATATCTTTTATGCTTTGGCCTCCTTTTGGGTTAAATTCCCATGTCGTCATTTCCATTTTCCCCCTTTTCAAGCTTCGTTTTCCCCTTCGCATCCTCAATTTTTTTTGAATTTCTCGCCTTTTGTGCAGGATCACGTCCGAAGCCGGTCCCATACTCGATATCGGCCTAGCCCATAAATTCCCTTATAAATTTTCAAAGAGTCGGTCCTTTTTGGCAAAAAGACGCTTACAATCCCTTTCATTGCGAAAGACGTCGATCATTGCGGAACGTCGGGGCCCCGACGGAGACGGCATCACGTTGATGATACCTTCCATATGACAATGCCGACTTATACCTCCCTTTTGGGACTCGCAGAATGACAACGTGCCCCAAGATTTTTCCCATAGTTTCCATGCCCAGAGAACCGTTGTAAAGAAAGTGAGGGTCGCCAGAGCCAGTAGAGAGCACTAATGATTTTTTTCACCCCCAAACCCCCCATAAAAAAAATCTTATAACCCGAGATGCCGGGATTTTCAGGAATTTCGGCGTCATTTGAGCAATGATACGCCGTAGCGAATTTTGTTTAATCTGAGGAGCACGGCTTCGGTACGACGGGTTCCCGGAATTTTTTTTCTCGAGCGCGGATTCAAAATTGAGAGAGATCAGGATCGAAGACGGCGCCTTGATGTTTATCACGCTGGTCGCCGATGTTATCAGCGTTTCTAATCTCGCGTCTGTGCTCCCGCAAAAAAATTGTTTGCAACCTCCGATAAATTCCCCACTTTTCCCCTTCCAAAAAATTATAAGTTTTCTTATTGCTCTTTTGCGGGGGCCCTCCTGGGGAGGGGTACGCACATGTGGTTAACCCCCCATTTTCTTAGCTTCTTGATGTCCGGTACCCGATAGCACTCTTATCGATCTTTAAAACCCCTATCTTTGAAAAAGTCGTTCGCGCCAGATCGTGGGGAGTCCCTAAGGGGGGCCGCGTTAAAAACATCTCGTTCGCTGGGCCCGCTGCCCCGCAAATGTCATGAAAGGTTTTAAATCGTGTCAAACCCGCGGCGGGGCCGTTGCCCTCCTCGCCCGTCCCGCTCGGTTTCTTTGTGTAAGATTAAAGAGAATCGGCAGATGGGTTCGGCAAGGGGAGCGAACCTCGGGGGGACGTCGTCAATCCCACTGCCCGGGGGCGTTTTCGAAGTTTTCCCAGAGTCCCCATTACGAGTAACTTTTAGGTCCTTTCGATCGGATTTGAAATACCTAACAAACCTTGGCGATACTTTTAAAATTGCCCAACATCGTAGCGTCTTTTGCATATGCTCGGCAAGACGACCAGATTTTGGTATAAAAATTTGTAGTTTTTCCCTTTTCCGGGGCCTCCTTTACTCTTTTCCTGCATATAAAAGCAATGGGCCCAGCAAAAACGTCCTTAAAGAAGGAGAGGGTTGCCGCCCTTTCCCGGAAAGGGGGTTTTTCAACAGCGGGATCAGAATACCCCGCTTCAGATTATGGGCCCCGCCGCCGACTTGTAGAGGGGGGATGCTCAATACGATCTCCCGGGTTTCCCCAGTTTTTTAAAAAACCCGCCAGCCCCAACCCCCGTTTTCAAAGTCGCTGCGGTACGCGAATTTTTGGAATCTCGCAGCTCCCCCGGGGACCTGACAAATCGTAAGCCCCCAAAAGTTTGGGAATTCCCCGGTTTTGGGAAAAGAGCAAAGTACGAATGAAGACCGTGATGCCGGTTTTCGAGGAAATTGTAACCCCAACGCCTTGTGCACCCAAACAAAATAATCTAAATCAAGGGGGAAGTTTTTAACCTATCAATTCTTACCGCCCCTCTGTAGAAGGCCCCACGCACTTTCCCGAATGATTTGAGGGTGTTCGACGCCCCCAGCTAGTTTTTCCCGTCTTTTTTGGAAAACCCAGAGTTCGGTACATTTTTTCCAACATTCTCGGTTAACATAATCCAATACGTCGACCCAAAAGTATGGCCAACGAAGCATTCAAGGTGTTTAATATTTAGTTTTGCAGGGGGAGCCCCCGCATAAC
>CAJQTV010004269.1:0-13907 GCA_907163055.1 Formica aquilonia x Formica polyctena | reverse complement strand
AATTAATAAATAATTTGTAAAAGTTTTTAACAAAAAAAATGTTTTTATTTTAATCTACATGTTCTAAAAACAAAAAATTATTTTATTTTATAAAATATATTATAAAATATTATAATATTTATATTTGTGCGCTGTTTGAAACGAATACAAAAATATATAAATATAATTAAATATTTTACATTTTATACGATTTTTTTACAAATGTTTTTGAAAGCAACCACTATCCTCAAAAAAATTTCATTTTTAAAACTATTTAATTTGATATAAAAATTTGTTATGGCCATTTTTTTTTAGTTTAAAAGAAAAAAAGGGGGGGCCATTTTTGATGGGACATCCTGATATATTTTTATATACCGGGTGCCCTCCAACCCCCGGGAAAATATTTTTAATGTGTATTCTAGAGAAAAAAATAGGGGTAAAAAATTTAATAAAAAAATTTTGAGGGCTGCAATAGTTTTTGATTTATAAGCGATAAAATTTTGGGCCAAATGATACGCTTTAAAAGCTGGGCGCGCTCAGATCCGTAATACAATACTCCCAAAACTCTTCTCTTTTTATTGTTTTTACAAATCAGGGTAATATTGTTTTTTAAATGCACACCCTGATTTTATTGTTTTTTATGTGTGGGGGGAAATTATGGGGAAAACGGTAAAGCTGATATTAATGAACATAAAGGGTTATACGTAAAATATTTTTTTTTTTTTTTAAAATTTAAAAAATTTTAAAATTTTTAAAATTAATTTTTATTTTTAAAAATTAGAAATAAAACTTATAATTTCACAAAATTAAGAAACAAATTTTTTAATTTTTGTTTTGATGCGGGGGGGAATTTTTTTTTTGGAAATTAATTTATTTATTTTATCTGTCAGCAAATACAGTTTACAGATAAGTCTTTTTGAAAAATTTTATTTTACAACCCTTTGAGGGCCCCCAAATTCTTGCAATTGTTTGCCTCCGGGGAACCCACAGGGGAAATTTTGGGGACGTTTGGCCCCCAAATTTTAAACTGAGGGGGTTGGGGAAGGGGGCAGGGTCGTCCCCGCCTTTGTCAACAATTTGTAGTAGTTGAAAAAGAAAATAAAGTCATTTTTTTTCTAACATCGGCTTTTAAATCTTCTTGTTTTTTCCCCCCGGGCATTTTCAACTCGGCTTATCGGGTTATAGAATTCCTGCCCCGGCCCCTGATTTTTCGCGGCTGCCGTCGCGAATCGGGCGGGGGACCCCTCTTTTTATTAAAATGTTTTTCAATTGCCCCTTTTCTCGCTTTTTGCTCTTTATTAAATTCGATTTTGTGCTGTAAAATTTTATGAATATAACGGGTTTCGGGGGGTTTTTGGGTGTTTAAAGACTCCCTAGCGCTCGTTCGAGGTGGGTATTTTTTTACCCCTCCTTTCGTTTAGTTTTTTGGAGAGGATCGTTTAGCGACGGGAAACCATGGTGGCCCGTGTGGGCTCGTTTTTGGGGGGAAAAAACCCCCGGGAAATGCAAGCTACGTATATTTTTTTGGCTTGCTTTTCCCGGGGTACGGCCCTTCGGAGCCCGCGAACGCTTTGGGGCTTCCGGCCCGTGGCTTGTTTTGTAAAGCGTTTTGCGTTTGAAAACTTTAAAACGTTTTTCCTCGACTTCGATTTAAAAGTCGGAAAAACTTTAAAAATAATATTTAATTAAAACTATATATTTAATTTGGTTTTTGGGGGGCCGTTTTGGGCTATAACATCCCTCCCCCTTTTGAAAAAAAAAAAAACGGGGGTACAACTTTTTTTCTTTATTTTAAAACCCTTTTTTATTCAAAACAAATACATTTTTTTCCCCGTTAAAATTTTTTTGTATAATCTTTTCTTCCCCTACAAAAAAATCCGTATTTAGACTACCCCTTTAGTATGGGGTTTTGGGAAAGTCCGTAAGATATAGTGGTTCTTCATCGTAATCCTGACTGAGGTGTTTTTTTTTTCCTCTTTTTATTTTTTAAATTATATATGTTAAATGGCTTTTAAATTTTTGTTAGATTCCCCCTTGGGTAGCCAGGGAAAAAACAAATTGTTTTTGAAAAAGGGAAGTTCTGTTCTTTTGTCTTGTGATTATATTTTTTCTTCTAGTTTATTTTTTTAATTTTTTTTAAATTTCTGCGGTGTACGTTACTTTTAGGGGTTTCGTTATCGTGTGTCTTGTATATCTGTAAAAACGTGATTTTTTATTTTTTTGGAAATGGGTTTTCTATTTTTAAATTCTTTATACTTTTTTTTTTATTGACTGAAACGTCATACTGTTGTCTTTTAATTTTACTTTTTTCCCTTTTAATGTAATTTTTCCTGTATTTTTTATTATTTTTTTTTGTGTTCGCTCGACTATCCATTGAAATCGTTATCGTTGGTGGGGCGCTGTCGCATAAAACCCAAAGGTGTGGGGGTTTTGGTCGAAAGTGTTTCCGGGGATAAAAAAATTTTTCGAGCTTATCAATTGTGTTTTTAAAATTTGTTTTGGGGTCGGATAGGGGAAATACATTTGAAATTTCGCAGGGGTGCTTTTTTTGGATTAAATGCGATATATGGGTTATGGGGTATTTTACACGATTTTGGGGGAATTTTTATTTTATCCCAATTTTTAAAAATTTGCTTTCCTTTTATTCAAAGATAATTTAATTTTTTTTCCTTATCTTTGAAAATTATTTTTTTTATTATTCGGTTAGGGTAAATATGTTATATTAACCCCGGTACGGGAAATGAAATTTTACATTTATAAACGTAACTGGGTTTGGGGAATTAATGGGAAAAATCGCAATAGGGTAAAAACTTTCTTTTATGGGAGAACGGCTTTTTTTGGGTTTATATTTTTTCTATCGTAGCCAATCTTCAGCGTGAATTTTAAAAACCGGGGGAATTATTTTTCCTTTTTTTGAAAAGTTTGCGGGGCCTTTTTTTTTAAATGTGCAAAAATTGTTTCTACGGCTTTAAAATTTCGGATGCATGCCCTTTTGGGTTTATATATGTCAAATATTCGATTGTTTTTTTCCGGGCGTCGGTTTTAAATTTCTGTTATAAACCGACGGGTGATTATTTTTTTAAAAAAAAATTTTCTTTATTTGGGGCGCGTTCAGTATATCCCCGTTACCCTTTTTTTGAAAAAGTTTCTCATTTCGGCCCTTTTAAATATTTTCTAATTTTTCAATGTGGGGGCCTAAAAGTTTATTTACCCTTTTATTTGAGTTCGAACCCGTTTGAAAGCGTTTTTTGTTTATTTTTAAAAATTTTAATTGTTCTTTAAATTTGGGTTTTTCCCTTTTTCGTTCGCGTCCATTGTTCCGAACAATTTTTTCCCGCATCGAGCCTTTCCGTCAAACCCAGCCCCTTTTTCGTCTTTTAATTGGGGGTGGTTTAAAATTTGTCTGAATTTGTTATTACGTTTTTTGGGATTTTTTGGGCTTCTCGTTTCGCTATAATACCCAAATTATTGCAAGCGTCTCGTTTGGAAAATTGGTTTTTGTAGCCCTCATTGTTTTTCGAAACATCGTTTCTTTTTGGGTTGCAAATACTTCAATATTTTTTCCCGAAACCCGGTGGGTTAATATTTTTTAAAAACCCTTAATTGTTAAAATAATTTCCTTTGTTCCCGGGGCTTAGTAAAATTTAAGTGTCCAATTTTTCAAAGGGTATAGGCCCCGGGTTATATTCAAATTCTTGAATTTCTTTAGAGGATTCCTTTCATATAACTCCGTGAGACCCTCGGACCGTCGGCTTTTCCCAGCTGACGCCATCCTTTTAATATTATATACTTTAATTTTATTTCTCGCGATGATACCCCGGCCGAGTGTAAATTTTTTATGGGTTATTTATTTTTTTTCTGGGGTTTGTGATTTTGGGGCAAATTCTTCTGCAGGTCTTTCGGGCGGACCGTCGCTTTTTTTGGGGTTCGGGGGTCTTTACCGATTTTTATAGGTCGACAGCGTACGAAATTTTGGGGTTAATTTTTTTAAAATTATGCCCGGGCTGAAAATGAGTCCGGTGTTTTACCTTTCCGAGTCCCGGTTTGCGGACCGGGAGTTGCCCCTCAAATTCCTTTGGGAGCGAGCTTTTTGGGCCCGGGGTTGTACCGATTTTGGAGCCGTATTCGCGCGAAATTACTATGTTTACTGAAAGGGGTGAAGAAAAGTGGAGGAGGTGGTGCCCCCGTTCCGCGCGGGTGTTTTTGGGGCTTTTTTTTGGGGGTTTTGAGTTTTCCCCCATTGCTCGCCTTTATGATGGGGGGGTTTCCGGTTCGAGGATCTTCGGTTTTACCTGCGGTCTTTTTTTCCTCGGGGGTTTGGGGGCTAGGGGGGCCCCCACTAGTTGGAATAAAAAGCCATTTCCGGGGGGGAAAATTTTTTCCTGGGGGGTCGCGGCTGGGGGAAGGAGGGTTTTCACGCCTTTTTGTGGAGGACTTGGGGGTCGTTTTTTTTGGGGCGGATGAGGTGTCCCGGTCTTTTTCCCGGCAACGAATAAGGTAATTTTTTAATTTTAAAATTTTGGGAAAAATTGTTTAAGCTTATTTTTGTGAATCGGTTTGCTTTTCCCCCCTTTTTTTATCGTGTAATTTTATGTCTGAATTTTTTTTAAATTATCGGCGGCCCCGATCCTTTAAAAAATTCGATTTTTTTAGAGGGTCCCCCGTCGGAGGCTCGCGTACACTAATCCCTTTGTCCCCGGGGATTTTAAAATTTTTATTTTCCTAGTTTTTTTACCCGTACTGTTTTTTAGCTTTAATTTTTTCTTTTTTAAACTTTGCTCTTTTGCGATTTTGATTTTTTTGGGCCCTTTAGTTTTTTTTTAAATTCTTGCGCGTAATCTTTCGAAATTTATATTTTCGGCTTAGGCGGTCTCGTCAGTCCCCCGTAGGTAGATCGGCTTGGTGCCCTTTAAAACTATTTCAAAGGGTTGTATACCCCGGTTGCTGGTGTGGCGTCGTTTTATCTGAACATTGCGAAGGGGTATCCTTTTCGCCCCAAAAGTCGGCCCGGGTCGCATTTAATAATGTTTTTAAATATTCGGCTAATGTTCGATGCGATCGTTCTAACGCCCCTTTTACTTTCCGGATGATAGGTGGGTTGGGTTTTGTATTTTTTTTTTTTTAAAAATTTTTGCTTTGTATTTTTAAATATTTGTTTAAAGGAAATTTTTTTGCCTTGGTCCTTTAAAATTTTTTTTTCCGGAATTCCATGTTCGAGAACAATTTTTGTTTGTTTTTTGGGGTTTTTTTTATTTTAAATTTTTTTTTTTAAATTTTTTTTGTTTTGAAAATTTTTTTTTTTTAAATTTTTGGTGTTTTTTTTTGTTTAAAGGTCCTACGATATCTAAACCCCGGGATTTTTCGGGAAAAGGGGTTTTTTTTGGTGTATTCCCCGGGGTTATTAACGGTACTTTTTTTTTTTTCGCGATAATTTTTTTTTTTTGGCAAAATTTACAATTTTTTTTATATGTTAAAATTTTTTGGCGTCTTTTTTTTAATCCGTGGCCCAAATTTTAATTTAGGCGGGTTTTTTTTTTTATTTTTTCCCCTTCGACTCCCTTGGATGGGCCTTTTGTGGGTGCCATTTGTTTTAAAATTTGTATAATATTTGTTTCTTTTCCCTTTCCCCCGTATATTTTTTTTATTTTTCGTCGGAGTTCGGTTTTTTCCTTTTATTGCCGAGGATTCTCCCCTCCTCTTTTCTTTTTTCATGGCGTTTTCTTTTTTTCAATTTGGGGGCCCCAGTGCCCCTTTGGGGGTTCGCCCTTCGCTTTGTCCGGCTTTATGAATGATTTCCCTTCATACTCTTCCCCAAACTTTTAATTTTCCATCGGATCAATCTCGATTCCCGGGATGTTTTTTCTTAAATAACCCGATTAAGGGTTTTTGATCGGGGACGATTTTGAATTTCGTACCGTATAGTAGGGCCTTTTTAAAATGTTTTACCGCCCAAAAATTGCTAGTATTTTTTTTCTCTGTTTTATTATAAATTTCTCCGCCCCGCATAAAAATCTGCTTTGGGGTAAGCAATTGGGCCGGTCATTGCCTACTTTTCCCTTTTGACAATACTGCTCCCCATTGCATAGTCGGAGGCACCCGGGGGTCACTATAAAACCCCGAGGAAAGTCTGGATAAATTTTAGCAATGGCATTTGTCTTAATTTTTTTTTTAAATATTTTAAAAACATTTTGGGTGTTTCCCCTTGTCCACTCGAATTTTTCTGGGTTTTTTCGTTTTTTTTAGTAAAATGGCTTGGCTATTTTTGAGAAATTCTTCTATGGGAAATTTTTTTGTAATTCCGGCAGTCCTATGAAAGGGTTGTATATCCTTCACTTTTTTTGGGGGTCGGAAATTCTTTTTTTGCTGTTAATTTGACGGATCCCGGGGGATTTCCATCCCCCGAAATAAGGTGACCTAGTAAAAACACTTTCTTTCGTTTAAAAAATTTGCATTTATCCGGCTGCCCAAATTTAAATTTTTTTCCCCGAAGGGTTTTTTTGTAGGTAAATGGGGCCTTTTAGTTTGTTTTTTGTGGGTCTCTTTGGCTTGTCCTATATAACGGGTTTCATCCAGAAAACAAACAATTTTTAGTCCTTGTTTTTCCTGTCAGAACGAATTCATCAAACCCTGGAATGTTGCTGGCGCATTCTTTAAAACCAAACGGCATTCTAAAAAAAACCGTAATGTCCGGGAGGGCGTTTTAAAATGCTGTTTTATTTTTATTTCGTTCGGTCATCGGGATTGGGTGATAAACCCGAATTTCCAAAAACTTAAAGTAGGGAAAAAATTTGGCGTTTCCTTAAAAATGGTCCAATTTTACGGGTGATGTTGGGCATTTGGGAAAAAAATCGCCTTTTCGTCCAGGTCATTTAGCTTCCGAAAAAACGACCTCTATTCGGAGCTTTTTGGGTTTTCCCAAGGGATCCCTTTTTTTTGGTAAACCCCTAATAGGGGGGGTTTCCCCTTGAATCGCGCTTTTTTCGGATTATGCCGTTTTTTTTTAAAATTTCTTGGCCCCTTTTTTTTATTTCCCTTTCCCTCTTTTGCCTTTTCCCAAGGCGATACGGTCTCGTGTTTAAAGGGGAGGTAAAAGGGGCGGTGTTTATCCCCGTGCTCTAAACCCTCCCCCGGGTTTCACGTAAGTGGGTTTTCCGGGCCAACTGAAATGGATCGTAATTTTTTCTTCGCAATCCCTTAAAAGTGGTGTTTTTTTTTTTGAGTTTAAAAGCGGGGTTTGTATAGTTGTCAAAATTTCGAGTAAACGTGGGGGGAAAATAGGTTTAGGGAAATTTTTTCGTTTTTATAGTGTGTACTTTTGGGGTTTTTCGGCGTATTCACATCTTCGATAAAAAACATGTGGGGGTTTTTTTCTCGCTTTTGTTTTCGGTCGTATTCATTACACTAACGGGGCATGCGGGGATCTTTAGGTTCTACTAGCAATTTCCGAAAAGACTCCCCCGGGCTGTTTCTTTTTGTCGGGCCCACTTTCCCATCCCCATTTTGGGTTTTTTGTCGCTTTTACGATGGTTTTGCTTCGGGGGTTTTTTTAAAAGGGTTTTTTTAAATGAATGGAATTAGACGGGCCCTCTCCTATTTTTAGTTTTATTGTGTTTGTGTCGCAGGATACTAGTGTTGTCGGAAAGGGAAAACAAACCCTAGAATTTCTTTTATATTCGATCGGGAAAGTTTGGCCCCTTTCAACGTTTAAAAAGCATGTTTTATTTTATGTCCATCTACCCTTTTAAATTTTAGCTACATTTTTCCGATGGTGTGTACCTTTTTGGCCCCGGGTTTTGCCTGTGAGAAAGGGTTTTTTCCTCATATATGAGGGTATCGCCCTTTAAATTGTTTTAATTTTATTAAAGAGATGGTCGATCCTGAAAACCACAACATCCGTAATTTTTTTTCCTTTGCTTGTCGCATGGGTAGTTTTTTATTAAAAAATAAATCCGTCTTCTTCTGTTTTGCTCGGGGGTATCTTTTTTATGCGTAACGTGATATTCGGACCAGGTCGCGGTTGTTTTTTTTTTAGGTTTTGCTTTTTTTTTCATCTTCGCTACTTTTCCGTCGGGGCTCGGACTCCCCTTTTGTTGTCGGGGGATTCCTTTTTGGTCGTGTGTTTTTTTCTTCGCGTTTTTTTCTGGTTACCGTTCAAACTCCAGATTCGTTTGCGGGGTGGTCCGGATTTCTTCCAATTTTTTCAATATTTTTTTATTTTAAATTTTTCCCCCGAGGGGTTTTTCCGGCTTAGGAAGAAAGTATCGATTACTTCGGGAAATTTGCGTCCGTAAAGTCCGTTTTTCCAATTTAAAAATTGCGTAGTCGAATTTTTGAATCGGGCGCGAAAATGCTTGATTTTGTATTTTTTTTTATTCGGGGAAATTGCTTATTCTTCCGGGTTGGGCCCATATGGTTTTTTTTCAGCGCTTTCCCCGCCCGTTTCGCTTCTTGGAGCGTCGTATAAACGTTGCGCGCGTACGAGTAAACCTTTTAAATTTGTCGCTAATCCCAAAAAGAAAAATTTTTTTAACGCCTTTTTTAATCGGGGTGTTGAATCGTGCGTTTTGGGAAATGAAAAGTCCTCTTCTCCTTCAATCATAGCCCTCGTACAACTTCATTGGGTAGTAAAATCAAAAGCGTTTTTCCGAAACATAAAGCGGTTTTTATTTGATTTTTTTTTTTTAATGAAATTGAACCTGATTTTTAAGGGGGCGTAGGGCTTGGGGTTTTTTGATTGGTAACAAGTTTTTAAAATTTATTTTTTTAATTTTGGCGAACTTTGTATATTGCGTCTCAAAATTTTGCCCCGCTTTTTTCCTTTTTAAATTTTTTAAAAAAATTGCTTGAATTAACGATTTTTTTCGTCCGCGGGATTTATGTTCTGAAAAGGGGTATTTACACGGTTTTAAAAAATTTTTGTAAATTTTTTTTCGCGAGGTTCCGTCGAACTCGGGGGGTCCCTTATTCTTTTTCCTTTAAAAGGAGATAATTCCGGGGGGGACGCTTCGCGATTTTTGATATCGCGGGCTCGTTCGCCCCCAAAGGTTTTTTTCAAACGCATCGTTTCGTTTTTTCCCCGCGATATCTTTTATGAAAGGGGGTTTTGTGTCCGCGCTTTTTAGTCGCGTTTTTGTATTTTAATGAATTAATATCCGCGGGGTATTTCATTTAAAATGTGGATGACTGGGTATAATCTCCTCTTTTTCGCGGTTTCTTTTTGGGAGGGGGCGTGCGGTCGGCCCCCCCCCCCCCCCGGGATATTTTGGTCCATCTGGCGGATGGATCGTCGCATATTGTCTATTTTTTCGTTACCGCGCCTCGCGGCAATTTGCGGGGGTACGTTCGTGCGGGTTTTTCCCCGATTTGGCCATATTATTTTTTTTGTTGGCCCGGGAAATTTTTTCTTCCGGGCAAAAAAGATCGCTCCGTAGGAGGTTAGTGAAAAATTCCCCGTCGGGAAAGATACCCCTTTCTTTGGGGTTCTGCTAATATACGGTCGGGGTACGTCTACTCGGTTGAGTGTGGTCAGTGAGGTCCAAAAAGTATCCAAAAAGGAAATAAAGGGCCCTTTTGTCGAAACTTTTGAACCCCGGAAAAATTTGCGTTCCTTGGGCGCCCTTCTCCGGTAACTCGGGGGTCGGGTTTTCGCTCGATTTTTGATTTTTTTAACTTTCTTCGGCGTTTTCAAAAATTTTTTCGCGGTGGGTTTGACTTAAAACCCAATCGCTTGTCGGGGCTGGTTTTTCTTAATAAACCCCGATCGGTTCGCTATCGGTTTTCCCCGGGGACGTTAGAAAAACCCTTTCCCACATTCACGCAATTAAAAAAATTATTACGGCTTACAGTTAAGAAAGGGTCGCTGTTCGCTTCACTGGGTCAGTAGGTTTTTTGAGGCCCGCAATCCCCTCCCCTCGGGGGCTGATAAAGGGTGGCGGCCCGATGCTCGGGCGTTTCGGCGGTCGTTGCCCGGCGGCGAAAGCGTCGTTTCCCTTTGAGATGTCTTGGGGCGGCGGTTTGGGCCCTTTGGGCGCTGGGGGATCCTACTTTGGGGTTTTAGCTGCTTGGCCGTGATTCTCGTACGCTTGTGGGCGTCCGTGGGGGTTTCTTCTGCTTTTGTTTCCCTCGGCTTTAAAATTTTTTGCTGACGTGCATGTTATTTTTTCTTTTGGTTTTTTACAGGTTTTTATTCGGCGAGTTGGGTGGCGATTCCCCTTTTGGGGCATCCCCCCGCTGCCCACCAATTTTGTTGTGCCTCCGTGGAAGCACAGCGAATTTTTTTGGGGGGGTTGGGCCCAAAATTTGAATGAGGAGTTCGGGATCGGGGAGAGTCGTCTCGCCGTGTCCAAAAAATTTTGGGAGTAGTTGTAGAAATAAAGTCATTTATTCTATACATCGGTCTTTAAATCTTCTTGTCTTTTCTTCCCGGGGCAAAAATTCAAACTCGGGCTTATGTGGTATAGGAATTTTTCTTTCCGTGCCTGATATCGGGGGCTTTTCCCTCGCGAGATCAACTGGGACCCCTTCCTTTTTTTAAAATGATTTTTTTTTGGGCCGTCCCCGGGGGTTGGGGGTTTTTTTAAATTTTGACCTGTGCTGTATAAATTTGTATAATTTTAACTTTTTTCGGGGGGTTTTGTGATTTAAAATTTTCCTAGCGCTCGGTTCCCAGGGGTAGTTTTTCACCCTCCTTTCGGTTTTGTTTTTTTTTGGGGGGATCGCTTTGCGACAAAGGGCCCCTAGGGGGTTCGTGTCGCTCGATTTTTGGGGGGAAAAACCCCCGGGTTTCAAACTAAGTATATTCTTTGCTTGCCATTTCCCGGGGGTATCGGTCTTCGAGTCCCCGCGAACGCGTGGCCCCCCGGGGCGTGGGTTGGGTTTTTCAGCGGGGGGGCGCCCCGTAACTTTTTTACGTCTTCCTCGACCCTTTGAGTTAAGTCGGAAGAGGTTAAAAAAATATCTAATAATTTAAAAACTTTTCCCATTTTAATTTTGGTTTTAGGTCGTTTTGGGGGTATAAACAATATTATTTTGGCAAACTTTAAATTTAGTTATAAATCAAAAATTATTTTAAATCTCGAATTTTTGTATTTTAAAATTTTTTTCTTATTTTTTCCTTAGAATACGCTATTAAATATTTTACGGAGGTTGTGAGGGCCCCCGGGGATTAAAAAATATTTATAAAAATATATTTTAAATATATTTATATATATACATTCAATTTTTTTTTTTTTAAAAAAAGATATTCCCACAAGACATTTTTGATAGAAAATTTCCCACAAGATTTGTTTTCTTTCATTAACATAAACAAAGTATATGTTTGTAAGCCAGATTACTAATCCATCGTTTTATAAACATCTAGGCATTTTATAAAGTGCAGCCACATTCTCAAGTCATCGTTGAAATAAAATATTTTACAATCTGGCTAAGAATTTAGTCTTTTTCTAAAACGCTAACAAGAAAAACCCACCACATTGTTAAACACGACGATTTGTACATTGTTTTAGATTCTGGCTGGTTCATTTTAGTCATTTTATGAACGGCGCGTTTATACGATTTTACTTTATGTTACATTTGATAAAATAGTCATAATAAATGGTTTTAAAAACTGTTTTTCACTTTCAATTTTATTTTTCTTTTTATTTGTTTTCAAACATTATTTCAAAAATTTTATTTATTTTTACTTTTAATATAAACCTTAATTGTAATAAATACAATAAGTATAAATACAACAAATTTTCATACAAGCTTTTTCTCATTTAGAAATACACATAATTACTTATTAATATTAAAATATAATTGCCTATTAATTTTCTATAATGGCTGTTCTAAAAAGACAGTTCTAAAATGACTGAAATGAACCAGCCAGAATCTAAAACGATGTACATATCGTTGCATTTGACAATGTGACGGGTCGCTTGTTAGCGTTTTTAAATAAACTAAAATTCTTACCCAGATTGAAAAATATTTCATTTTCAACCATGATTTGAAAATGTGGCCGCATTTTATAAAATGTTTAGACATTTTATAAACAAATTTTATTAATCTGGCTACGACATATACATTCAACAAGCAATATCGAATTGTTCGAGAACGCAACAAAATGCGAGATAAAAGAAAGAAAAGAAGGAGAGAAAAAGACAAAAACGGAAAAGAGCGATAAAATTATACATGATCACGCGTTCCGTGTTAAAATTTACCAGTTTATCGTTATTGAAAACATGATCAGCCAAACTTTCCAAATATTCTTTCAATGCTTTCTTTTTCCAAAAATTTATTTGTCACAAATGTTTAATTGACGATTCACCCAAGTATAAGCGCTCAGTTTTGCTAATATAAACAAATTTTCTCCAATATGACATCAAATTAGAAGAAATCCTTTTCTTCCTTGCACTATTTTCGCGATATTCTTATAATTTATAACCAAATAATTTATCACTTTACCTTAATCACTTTATCATTTTTTTTTCTTGTTGCATTATCTGCGATACTTATTAATTTGTCCTCGATAATCGATAATCATAACATAACCTAATCCAAAATGACATCGATTAGAAGAAATTATTTCTCTTCCTTGCATTATTCCGCTATACTCTTGTTCCTTCCTTGCACTATTCCGCGATACTCTTATTATAAGTATCTCTACTATTTTTATGATAAAGCACTCTTGCATTGCAAACTTATTTTATTTAAACCTTACTTGTCAAAAGCAGGTACGGACGCAAGCAGTAACCACGAAGCGCCGTTAAAACGCATCTTATGGCAAATGATCCAACCGTACAACTTTTTGACTTGCGCATTGGGAACTTGGGCGATGACGGAGACGGAGACGTTTCTTTAAAAAAAATTTTATACATTTCGACTTTGCATCATATTATCTACGTTCACGATACACGTTTGAAAAAAAATAAAGACACTTTCATTATATGATTCAACTCAAGCTATCGATTAAGCCTATTAAAAATACGATCGGTTCAATCGTTATTGAGGGTTCGATAATCTAAGGTAACTCGCAACTGGCCGATTTGCGTATAGATACCGGAGTGTCTCACGGGTTCGCGTGAACTTGGCGCGAGAAAACTACCGTGTCTCTTGATGCTTCCATGACGCTCGTAATAGTAAAATATCTTACAAAGGAATCTCGCAATCCCAAGAATTCTGATTTTGATGAAACTTTAACACATATGTAGGGAGAGTAATTTAAACTAGATGAATTTAAAACTTTTTAATTGCTGCCCAAAAACGATTCTAAGATGAAATCATCCTCATATACAGGGTGTTCCGAGGAAAGGTCGATATTCTGGGAGGTGATCGTATCGGCATTTTTAAACAAAAATGTTCATATGAATATATGTCCTATTCCCCACGGTTTCCCAGATAGAGCGACTTGAATTAGTCTCGTTTTATTCACTTTTCTTCTGTACACTTCAACCTTCATCCGTGAACCTGTACAGTGAAGTGTAACAGAAGAAAAGTGAATACACGAGACGAACTGCTCGCTCAAATAAGGATGCTAGTGCCCGCATAAAGGAACGTCACGATGTACTCAGACGACAACCCGCCATGTTCACACAACAGTTGAAAAATGCATTGATGTTAATGGTGGGAATTTTTTTAAAATTATTATAATCTGTAAAAAATGTATCACTTGAACAATAAATTATAGAAATAAATACGTAGTATTCCTTTCTTGTCAGTAATTTTGCAAACTGTGCATTCAAATCCTCCCATCTCGGAAACCGTGGGTAAAAGGACATATATTCAAAATTTAACATTTTTGCTTAAAATGACCGTAACGATCACCTCCCAGAATATTGACCTTTCCTCCTGGAACACCCTGTATAAAACGGGCTTTTGCTTTTCTTGATATATCTCGAAATTATTTGAGATATCAAAACCATATTTTATACAAAAGTTTTATGGAAAAAAAA
>CAJQTV010004268.1:0-14288 GCA_907163055.1 Formica aquilonia x Formica polyctena | reverse complement strand
ATACCGCTCGCGAATAAAAAAATCCCGGGTTTAAATGAAGGATGAAAAATAATAGCCCCAACCCCATGACCGAATTCGTCGGGCTTGGGGAAAAAAAATGTACGCGTTGCGAGTAGATGGTAAGAAAGAAAAAAAAAGAAAAACCCGTCAAGAGTAACGTCGTCGCGAGTACGAAAAACTTTCGACGTTTTTACACGCGGTTTTTTAAAACCAAAGAGCCGAAATGACCCCGGTCACCCAGTATTGTATAAGATCTAAATTACACAAAAGTATACACTATTCGCGAGAAAAAAAATTCCCTCTAAGTCCGTACAAATGACAAGCGGTATATCGTACCGAAACCACCGACACGCTACCTTTTGGGGACATTACAAAATACCATTGTAAAAAAAAATAATGTATATTTTTTGTAAAAAAAAATTTTACATAAAATTTATTGTAAATTAAAATTATATGAAATATTTATTGTAAATTATTGTATATTTTACAAAGTGTACAATTTTGTTTTATTTTTAAAAATTTATTTTTAATATTATGTATTTGTTAGCCCAGACTCAAAATGAAAGGAAAGTCAGTGGAGTGCGAAACCCTAGTTTTCTCTTAGACACACGTTTAGACGTCCCGGTCCTAGAGTCGAGTAAAAGACCGGGGGCCCCGGGTTTAGGTAAACGACCTTAAGGGTCGCTTTTAACTCTATCAAAAAGGGCCGTTCGCTCGGGGTCCCTTTTCTGGTAAAGGAATAAAAAATTTTTTTTTCCCCGGGGGAGGGGAAACCTCGTACGTTTCGTGCAAACGGAACGAGGTGGGGTTTTAAAAAGGGAAACGTTCACGAGGGTTAAAATTAAAACTCTAATTTTTTCCAAAAAAAAGAAAATTTTAAATTTTTAAAAGGGGAAATTTAAAATTTTTAATAGTTTATAAATTTTTCTTTCTTTTACCTCATTTTTATGTTCTTTTTGGGTTAATCGTTAAATTATATATATATTTTAATTTTTTTATATAATTTTATTTTTTCTTAAAATTTATGTATGTGTATGTTTTGTGTCGCTTTAATAAGTACGGAAGTCATCAATCAAAAAGGGTGCGGGAACAGTTTAATTTTTAATCTTTTTTACTCTAAATTGGATCTACAAAAATTTTCGGGTAGTAAAAAATAATAATCTGTATTTATGGGGGGGAAAAAAAGGGAAGTTGGGGAAATTTTTCTTCGAGATGGACGGTTTGGGGGGGGGGAAATCTTTTCTCAGGATTTTATGGGGACGGCGAAAAAGGGGAAAAATCGCCCTTGGGGGGGAACCACGGGATGATAGGGGTCTGGAAGACCTCTCTCCCAACGCCCCCACGTAACCCCCGCGGGTTTTCTACCTGGGGCCCGGGCCCCATGCAGAATACTCCTTAGGGAGGGGGTTTAGTCAGGGGGGGAAACCCGGGCCCCCACCCAAAGGCGAAATTGCTCTTTGGTCAGCCCTTGCTCCCAAAGGGTCTAGACCCCTCTTAAAAGGGGAGATGGTCCGTTTTTGGAGTCGCGGGGTTTTCTCTCCGAATTTTCTCTGGGTTTCGGAGAAAAAACGGCAAAAATCCCGCCGGGGGGCCACCTCAATTTCGCCCGTCGGGTGGTTGTTCAAAAGAGCTTCCGGGGGTTTGTCCCGGGTGGAAGGATTTTGGGTTTAACAGGGGGGCGAGAGGGGGGGAAAAAACTAAGGGGTGATGTTTAGGGTGTGAGGGATCCTGACGGGCCGGGTTTCCGGGGGGAAGGGGTTGGTTCGGGGACGTGGGGGGACTGTCTGGTTTTGCGTGGTTGTGTGTGATTTTTTTTAAATTTTTAGTTTTTTCTACGCCCTTAAAAAGTAAGTTAATTTTTGGTTTTGCTTTAGCCCGAGCCAAATTTTTTCCGTAACCCCCTATTCCCACCCATTCCGCGAAAATTTGATAGAGCTCGCCCATGACCGTTTTTGTCTTTTCCCCTAAGGAAAGAATAATGTGAAAATAATATATTTTAGGGAAACTATGTCGTTTTATAGTCTCTAGAAAATCTCTAATTTGAGAAAAAAAATTTTTTTTTGGAGTTTTTTTCTTTATTTTATTAATAAAAAAATCTTAGACCCGGAAAAAGGAAAAAGGGAAAAAAAGTTTATATTTATCCCTGTAACAAAAATATATATACCTATATATAATATATATAATATATATATTTTTTTTTTTTTTAAAAAATAAAAAAAAAAAGAAAGGAAAGATTTGGGCGAATTGGGGCAAATGAAATCACGGATCGCTCTGCTGAATGAAAGGGGATCCCGGGGGGAAACAAAAAATCGGGGAGTCCCCCCTCTGTAAGGTACAGGGGCCCTTGGGACGAAAAAAAATATCACGAGTCGCCCCTTTAAATTTCAGGTGACCCTTGATGACAGGTAGGAAGTTTGCCCAGGCGCTCTGTTTAAAAAAACAGGTGACCCTTTAAAATTAGATAGGAAACCGCGAGTCGCGCTGTAAAGAAAGGGCCCCTTGGCGAGGGAAGAATATCACAAATGCTCTGTTTAAATACAGGTGACCCTTGATACGGTAGGAATTTGCGAGTCGCCTGAAAAATACGGGTGCCCCTTAAACAATAAAAGGAAAACCGCGAGTCGCGCTGTAAAGACGGGTGACCCTTGGCGACGTAAGAAATCAGAGTCGCTCTTTTAAATCAGGTGACCCTTGATGACAGATAGGGTTGCGAGTCGCTCTGAAAAAACGGTGCCCCTTTAAAATAGATAGGAAAACCCGAGTCCGCTGTAAATACATGTGCCCCTTGGCGAGGGAAGAATATAACGAGTTGCTTGGAAAATACAGGTGCCCTTGATAAAGGGAATTAAAGAAAAGGAGACCCAAGGGTAATATTTCGAGAGGGGTTAAAAAAAACTAAAGAAGAGAAGCCCGAAATGGGAAGTTGTTAAGTTGAAACGAAATGTTTGAAGTTTTTAAATTTTTTATTATAATTAATAATCCAAAAATTATTTTAAATGTACAAATTAAAAAAAAAAAATAGAGTTGAAACATTCAAAACACTTTCTCTTATCGAATGCGTTTGGGAAAACAACAAAAATCGATAATGGGAAAGGGTCCCAAGGGCGAGAGGAGTTTCGATGAATCGACCCACCCGGGGATTGGGAAAGCGGCTGCAAACGCCGCTGCAGTCGCTTGGCCAAGATCTTTTTAGATTTGCACTACAAGTAAACACTACCCAACTGATTACTCCCGATTTGAATGAACTTAACTACTTTTTAACACCGAAAAACATTAAAAATTTTTTTTCGGCTAAACCAGTTTTTGGGGGGAAAACACCACTCAACCCCGGAGGTGGAAACAGTTATGGTAATTTTCTGAAAAATACATTTTTTGAAAAAAGTGTTTTGGCCAAGTTTTAGAGTTCAAAGTGTGCATTATGGCGACCTTTAAATCGACCCTTTAGGGCGATTTTAAGGTCATTTTTAAAATTATTTTTTATAATTATCATGGAAATTTTTACTCGTAGACTATGAAAAAAAAATTTTAAATCTTTCCTTCACTGGCGGTCCGACCCTATTTTGCCTTTATGGCTGGATTTCGCCCCTATCTTTCCCTTTACTGCTGGTCTGACCCAAACTTGCCTTTACTGGCGGATTTCGTAAATCTTGCCTTACGGGGTGGATCTCATCACATTTGCCTTTTTTTGAAGAATAATTAATTTTAAAATTCCCTTTATGATCGAAAAATTTTGACTGATCTTGTCTTAAATTGGGTTGGGTCAAGAACAATTTTTAAAAAAAAATTGCAAAAAGGTTGTTTATTTTCAAATCACCAACGTTTGAATGTAAAAATTTTTGCTCTATCATTTTCGGGTGAAAAAAAAACTACCCCTTTGAAAAACATGAAATAATTTTCAAATGACCTTGAAAATCGACCTCAAGGTCGACTTCAAGGTCGCCATCAAGAGCATCACTTTGAACTCTACAACTTTGGTCCTAAGCACTTTTTTCAGAAAATGTATCGTTTCAGAAATAATTAGCCATAACTGTTTCCACCTCCAGGGGTTGAGGGGTGCTTTCTACCCCTAAAAATAGTTTAGCCAAAACAAAAAAACACGTATTTAATGTTTTTCGCTGTTTAATAAGTATGTTAAGTTTCATTCAAATCGGTGAGTATCAGTTGGGTAGTGTTACTTGTGAGTGTCTAAATTCTTGCACTAAACAACGCGGTTTCGAAACACTTAGAGTTTGTATAAAATTTTAAGAATAGAAGTCAAAGTAATTATAAATACGTAATTGTAATAAATGTGAACTAACTGACTGACTAATGAACTGAAACTGTAATATACTGTAATTATACGGAACTGTAAATGTAAAGATCTGAACTGTCTAATGAACTGAACTGAACTGAAACTGAATTGAAACTGAATTGAAACTGAATCTGAATACTGAAAACTGAATCTAAAAACTGAAAACTGAATGATGAAAACCCAAAAACTGAATGATAAAATCTGAAAACCTGAATGAAAATGAGCCGGGGGGAAAGGTTCGGAGTATTTTAAAACCCTTTGCTCCTCCTCTCCACGGGTTTTCTTTAAAAATTTTTTCGCAAAAATTGAATTTTTATTCACCCCCCCGCCGATGTTGCTGGGAGGCTTTTTGCCCTTTACATAGGGGTTTTAAAACCCTTTTAGGTATTGGTAAAGGGGTTTTTTGTTTATAAATTCTTTCCCCCCAAATGGAGATTTTTTGAAATTTTGAGTGAGAGTTAGGGCCTTTTATTATCTACTTAATTTTATCTTGGGTTAGGTTTTCGTGTAAGGGAGATCGTCAGCGAGCACTTGTTTATAAATTTTTAAATGTTTCGGTTTTTATTTAGATTCCCTCGTACCAAAATTGTTTTTTAGAAGCTGTCAACCAAATTTAGTTTGAAAGAAATTTTTAAACCCAAGCTTTTAGGGGGTTGATTAAATTTTGGGGCTTTTTTCTTTAGATCGATTTTCTCTAGTTTCCTGTTTTTTTATCATATATCCTCTAAATTTTTTTTTCCAAAAATTTTGGTCTCCCCTTTTCTTTTCCCTTTTGTTTTTTTTCCCAGGCGTAATGCCCCTCTTAAGAAAACCGCAAAATCTCTATTTAGGGATAAAAGAAAAAAATCGGGGAATCCGGCCGGACAAAACATATTTTTGGTTAACATTTTTAATTTTTTTTTTATTTTCCAAAAAAGTTGTTGAAAGCATCAAACCCCAAAAATTTTCAACCCCTTTTTCCCACGTCCCCCTTTTTTGCGTATCACCTTTTCCAAAAGATGTACGTCGGTATTAGCAACGCGTTGTAACTCGTTTTCCCGTAAAATTTTCCCCGGCGCCGGGGATTTCCCGCGAATCTTCGAGTACAAAAAGCCCCGGGATTATTTTTCCGGGGTAAATATAGCGAATGGGGGACCCGTCCCAATGCCCTTTGACCTTGACATATGTTGTAAAGGACAAAACTTTCTGAGAAACTTTTTTTTCAAAATTTAATCGTCCTCCGTTGCTTATTAAAAATTTTATTAAAAAAAAAAATTTTGAAATATCCCAAAAGAAACATGCATAACAGGAACACGCGCGAAGCCCCCCCTTGCACCCAAAAGGGGTGTGTGTGTTTTGTGTGTGTTTTTGGCGTACGCGCGCTGGGGGGGCGCGGGGGTTTTTTCCTGTCTATGATGTACTTGGGTTTATATTTCAAACTTTTTTTGTTTAACTTTTTAAAAAGAAACGACGCCGATTTTTTAGGAAGAAAAAGTTACTTAGAATTTGCCCCCTTGACAATATTATAAAGGTAAGGTCATTGGGGCGGGGTCCCCTTTCGCAAATTTTTTTCCCTTATTTTTTATTTTTAAAACACCCTAAAATTGTAAAAAATTGTTTTTTATTTCAGTTATAGGGTGTATTTTACTAGGCCCTTTTCTGTAAACAAATTTAAAATATCCAGTTTTTCATTGTCAGACTATGTATAAATCTTTTTTTTTTAAATTTTTTTTTTGGGTTCTTTTTTAATACCAAAACGGCGACTTTAAAATTTAGAAAAAAAGTTACTCAAATTTGCCCTTTGGGACAACATATGTCAGGGCCCAAAGGGGCCTTTGGGGCTGGGCCCCCTTTATTCCCCTTATTTCCCCCCTTTTCCTGCATTTTACCTTTTTAAAAAACATTTTGGGGGTCGTCCAATTTGGCGTGAAACCCTTTGTAAAAGAGGCCCTTTAAATTTTACTCACGCTACCGGATGGGCTACTTCAAATTTTTGCCGGTGCCCCCTTTTTATTTTTCTGTATACCGTATTTAAATTTTATTGCGATCGCGGGGAAACCTCGATAGGCCTCATACCCGATGGCATTTTTTCACGCATTGTCCTCTAAACGACCCAGGGCCCCTGACCCACTTGAAATTTCCTTTTAAGCGTAACATTTTCTCCCTTTGTTCTTTAAGGGTTGGGTTTGAATCGTTCACGCCAAAGGTTTTAAATAAAAGGGTACGCCCGAAAAATTTGGTTTAAATGTTGTTGTTTTATGAGTTTCTGTACATTTGCTTTTTATAAATTCTTTTCCTCTTGGGTTTTTTAAAAATTTTTTTGGGACTTTTTTCCATGGGCCGCAATATCTTTGTAAATAGCGTCAGCCGCCCTCGTTTCCCGCCTTGAGCGGAAACGGGAAACCATCCTTGCTAAACCCCAAAACCCGTAATTTGTGATTATTTATTTGTACTTTTGTTGAATCTTTCCCTATGGACCATCTCGACCACTCCGCCTGCCACAGATCTTCGTATCCGCGTACTAGGACATGCCCTCCCGGGGGAAATTTTTTTTTCGTTTGGGCATGCAATTCTTCCACAGGCAGCTTTTTTTTTTTCAAGGGTTTTTTTGGCGACATATTTGGGTTTCGAGGCAAATTTGAAATTTAATGGGGATCTTTTCCTCCAGGGATTTTCCCTTTATATATCTTTCTTCTCCCCTGCGCTTTTAGATGTAGTCTGGCGTGATTTGCATCCAAAAGCTTTTTCCCTGCATCTCTCCACCCTTATTTGCAGCGCCCCTGCATATTCGTCTCGGCGGGGTTTTATTTTTTTTCTCAGTTCTTCCATCAAATCCCCAAAAAGGTTTGACACTTTTTCCACTACTGTTTGTTTGCGGCAGCAGTATCATTTTCCCGGGTTTGCGCAAACGCATCGTATTTTTGCGCGCCCTTTTGCGTCAAAGCCGAGCTTTCTGACACAGAGCGTTATCGCCAGGGAAAATTTTTCTTAGTAACCCCTTTCTTTTTGATGTATGATTTTTTTCTTTATTCCCAACGATAACCCAAATTTTTTAAATTTTGACTTTTCCCGTTTACAAAATAATAAACAGACTGACTCTTTTTGGGCCAAACCATAGTTTTAAATTTTAAAAAGACCAGTTCCCAAAAGTTCCTCAAATAATTGTTTAATATTTTTTGGTCGTAGGCATTGTTCCCGGGGGGGGCTTGACCAAAAGTTTCCCAAAGCAATCGCAAACGATTTTACCAACTCTTTTTGGGACCCATTCCAATGCAGGGTAATCAAATCTTATCATCGTTTAACGCCATGGGGCGCGCGAAATTTTTAAACCTTTTTCCGTTTTTTTCCAGGGTTATTATTTTTTAAATTAAGATTAAGGGCGCTATTTATTTTTATATTTGTTCCTTTTTTTTATTTAAAAACTAATTACGCTACCCTTTCCCACGTCTATGCCCTTTGTCCCCAAAGAAAATTTATTTTTTTTTTTAAATTTTATCATCGTCATTGTAAAGGCCCCCCCGGGGGGGGGGGGCGGGCATTCTTTTAAAACCCAACTTGTGGGAAAACCTGGTTTTTTTCCCCCACGTTTTTTATTCCAGGGGTTTAATTTTATATTTTTCATCTTTACCCAAACATAAAAAATTTTATCCCCAACATTTCCTTCGTTGAAAAAATTTCACCATAAACATAATCCTTGTTTTTTTTATTTTAAACTCAAATAGCTCCTACATTTTTTTCCCCCTAGGGGGCCCAGGGGTTTTTGCCTAAATGTACTTTGCTCTCGGCGTTTGTAATCCATGTTAAACCCGCCGAAACAATTTTTTCAGGAGGTTTTTTGGAAACTTTTTTTTCCAAAATGGGAGCGGTTTTTTCGTGCAATATTTGACTTGTTTTAAACATTTTTTATCGGAGTAAATAACCACATTTGATAATTCTTTCATTCGCTTCCCTTTTGATTGTTTTGGGTAGAAGTTTTTAGCAAAATCGTTTAAGGGGGGAAAATTATTTTAAACCTTGTTCGCTTTGTTCCATACTTTGACTCTTTTTTCAGAGGGGCTTGTCTTCAAAGCAAAACTCGTGTTTTCGTTTCGCCCCTTAGATTCCACATTGATTATTTTTTTCGACAATTTTTGTTTTAGAGGTTGGGAAAATTTGGGTTTAAAAAAGTCCCTCTCAAATGGGGACTCTTCCTCCATTTGACCATTTTTTAAAGAAGGGTTTTTTTGGGGAAATTGTTTCGCTCTTTTTTTTAAATCTCTCCCCCAAATTTTCTCACATCGTCACTGCCCAATGTCGTCCGTCTTTTTGCGCTCAAAAACAAAAATTTTTTTAGACGTTGTTTCCGATCGATGTATAAACACGACAAACCACTTTACGGAAATTGAAATTTTTCCGTAACCCTTTTCGATATGGGCCTTAAAGTCTGTAAACCGTTTTTTATAAACTAAAAATTCCATACTTTTTTTTTCCCAAACTTTCTGCAGAATGCGGGGAAAATCGCGAAAACCATGTCATTTTTTTACATGATCGTTGTATACATTTTTTCAGTTTTTTACCATCTTTTTTTAAATTTAAAACCCAAAAAATTTGCATTTTTCCCCGTATTAGTTTCTTGGCTATCTTGGCATACTTTTGAAAAAGATAAAAACCCGTCGACGCTCGATTGTCGACCCCTTTTCAAGTCTCTTTATCGTATTTTGCTTATTGCATCCCAAACTCGTAAAAGATAAAAAGGGAAAATTGGGGAAACCCCGTCGCTCGGGGGAATAACATCACTATTTTTAAAGAAATGTAAAAAAAACCCCAATTTCATCGATCAAAAATAGAAAATTTTCCCAAAGTATCTTTTTTTCCCGTTTGTTGAAATGTTTTTCGAGTATACGTCCCACATTCCGAAACGTACCCGTGGGGATTTTCTATCAAACTTATAAACACGTTAGTTTTAAACCGCAATTCAAAGGGGCCCGAAAATGAAAACCGGGCGTATAGAATGGGCAGCATTTTTTCCATGCTTGCGTATTTCTTTCTCGGACATTCTCATGTTTATCGTCAAATTTTTCACTTTTTATTATCGGGCGCTTTTCGCCCCAAGCCGCAGGGTTTTCTCTCCGGGGGAAACTCAAATCAGATTTTTGGAAAAAAGGTCTCGGGGCCCTATTTATAGAAAAGCCCGAATCAAAACCGCCCCGTCCTCAAAAAGTTTCTTCTTTTATCGGTTTTACAGCGATATTCTCGAGCTTACCAACCAGCAGTTACGTTATACCCAAATTGTTTTACTGCGGACTTTGGTAGCTACGTGGAACAATTTTTGGGGCAACTTCCCGAACAATAAAAGGTTTCCTCAGAGGTTCAACAGTATCGCCGATGCCGCGACATTAAAAATTTTGCCCTGGCGCAAAAAACATTTCGACGGTCCAAAAACCCTTAAAAAAAAATTGTGGCAAAACCACAAAAAATTTTAAAAGATATGGTTTTTAAACGTGCGAGAAACGCCCTTCTAAAAGGTTTATTTTTCCAGGGTATCAGTTTTTCCGGGAACTCATTTTTGAAACACATTGGGTAAGCGATCGGGGTTTAATTTCCCTTGGTGCCGCTGTCCGGGGAGCCCGACATACTTATTTCCCCCGGGAAAGATCTTTGGTCAACGACACGTTGCGGAAAAATATTTCTCGCCACGAAACGCGAACACGTATTTTTCCCTGGGAGATTCGACTCTTGGGGGAAAAAGCACCGCTACAGCTGTTTTGGGGGGCTATGAAAGCAAAGACAAAATTCGGTATGAGGATGAAAACAAAAATCATCGGAAATTTTTTTTAAAAAAAGACTGCGAAAAAAAGAATACTTCCTATACGAAGCGCGGGTACTTAACCCCTTTTAAACCCTTATTTGGGATTTTTCGGCTCATTTTGGGTGCGGAGCAGCGGGGAAACAAGAAAGGGGGTGAACGATAGCAAAAGGGGGCGCAAGTCAGCTCGAAAAAAGCAACGTCCTTAACGCGCCCTTTGGAAAGGGCCGGACTTTTTTCTGCTCCATACAACGTGGCGAGGGTTTTTCAACAACGTTTTGAAAAAAAAAAAGGGCAAAAAAACGATAAAAAATTTCCTGCCGGTGTAAAAAACCCCCTGTACAATTGGAACAAATTTTTCAAGGCTTGCGTATACAAATTTTTTTGGGCGTTTTTTTAAAACGCAAAAATTTCCCTAAAAGGGTACGGGAAAAATGAGAGCGGTTCGTCAATTTGGATGACGTTTGATGATTTCGGTACTCTTGGGGTTTCGTATGCAAAAAGGGGAGATCGTGTAGTATATTTCGATAGTTTTTTTGGAAAACTTTTGACCCCCCCAAGGAATTATGCGATATTTTTTTTCAGAATTTTTGTTTTCAAAAATAGTACCCAAACACACGGGCCCCATCAAATTAAACAAAGTAAATTTTGGACAAATTTTGTCTTCATTTCTTCAAAAGATCGATGGTCGATTATGAATTTTAAAAACCTGACAAATTTACCCTCGCGACTCAGTTTTTCGTTCGACAGTTTTCCGGGATGTCCCACACTTAAAGTTTTATGGCAAAAGTGCGTTCTTGCCCGTGCTCTTTCCGGTATAGATTTAAACGATGGCTTAGGGGCTTTAAATTTAAAAGGACTTTTTAACTTATCTTTCGTACCCAAAGGGGAATTCTTGGGGTAAAAAATTTTTTTTTGGTAACACGATGGGGGGGTTTTTATTCCCGAGGGGTCGTACGAATTACCGCTAAAAAAGAATATCTCCGCGTGCAATTTTTTCAACTCGACGCTTTTTGATTTTCCAAAGATATTGTTGTGACGAGATTTAAAATGAAAAACACATGAATATCCAAAAACTTCCCGCGCTAATCATAATACCTAAAAAAGAAATCCAAAAGTTTTATAGAAAAATTTTATTTAAAACCGGGGAACCCTTGGGGGGTCGTTTTTGGGATTTTTCATCGAATCGTATATTCCGCCTCGGGGAAAAGGCAAAGAAACGGGTGACCGATAAATATTTTAGCGTAAATATTTTCCGTAAGGGAAAGCGCGGACTACTGGGGTCGTACAGCAAAGGAAACGCGGGACACAAAGATAAAGAATTTTCACCAGCGTGCCGCAGGATATAAAATATCGGAAAAACCCCGCAAGTCATTTTTCTACCGGTTCCCGGAAAACCCAAATTTTCTGATTTTAAAAAGATACGCCTTGTTGATCAAGAAGGACTTTTGCTCGATTTTCGAGAAGGGAAATTTTCTGAAAATTGCATATACGGGGGCGGGGGAAAAATAAAATTTGACAAATGAAAAGCTTGTGTAGAACGAAAACGGAGCACGCGAGAGGGAAAAATTTTAAAGAGGGACAATATTTTTGTGAGGGACAAATTTTTTTTCGAAAAGGCAGTGACGCGGGATCGGGTGACATAAACGATATCTTGGGTTTCGCTAAAAAGAACCCCAGGCGCCCTTGAATCGCGATTTTTTTTTAAAAACATTTTGGGGTTTTTTTCGTACAAATAATTGAAAAATATGATTGGGCACTTTAAAACGGGGCGGGGCCCCATCTTTGGGCGTGTATCGCAAAATTTTAAACTCTATGTTCAATCCATACGCCGGGGGAAAAAAAAACCCTTGGGGAAAAGCACGTGATATGGAACCGATACAATCAAAAATTTTTACACGTAAAACCCTTTGAAAGTTTTTTTTAAAACCCTCGAAGGGAAAATTTTTTGGGGCAAAGTACTGAAGGGGGAAAAAAATGAAAATTGGGGAAAAAATTGTGTCGCGTTTAAAGTTTTATTAAATTCGATATGGGCTCGAAGGTTTTGGGGGATTGACCGCAACAGAAACGTTTTGGGAAAAAACTTCCACGATTAAAAAAATATGTCTCTCTAACAACCGGGGAAAAGGGAAATCCCGGGGAATGCTGCGTGGAAAATATCGCATAATGCTGGTAAAGCTTACTTCAATTTTTTTCCTGGGCCCCTAAACATACCTGGGTTTTTTTGCGAAAATTATAAGCGAGTTGTGATTAAAGCTCGTCCCCGATTAATTCTGATACGTTCGCGCAACCCACAACAATTTCATTTTGAACATTCTTCGCTGGGAAACTGATATCGAATTATTCAAGTACAATGGGGGGATGCCCTTTATGTTTAAAATTGAGCAGTTCCCCTAACTATCCTTGCTACGCGCGTTGGAAAGGGGCGAAAACTTGAAAATGAGTTTTCCCCCTCTTTTGGGGTCTATAAAAAAATTTCCCCTATTGCTAAAAGATCAAGCATTCGTGGAAACCGAAAACCCCCCCTCCCCAGCTGGAAAAAACCCCCGATACGTTATCTTTTCGCTGCAGACCCCGGAAAAAAAAGCGTGTCCCAAAAAATATTTCTAAAATTCGACGACTGTAAATTGAAACCCAAAGGTTTAAAATTTTATCTAAACTCGGGTTTTACCCCCACGATATTTAATTTAGATTTTTATAAAAATAGATTCGCCCCCCTTGTTCCGGGGAATTTTACCCCTCGTTTTTCGGGGAAACTTTTAAGGATGGATAAAGTGTGGCCCATTAAAAATTTTAAATTTTTAAAGTTTCGGTCCCCCTTGGGGGGTTTTGTTTCTCCCCGACAAAACGGTCTGTCAAAAATTTCACCTTGAAAGTGAGATTTGAGTTTGAAATGGGAAAGGGGGGGGGGGGGATTACCGGCAAAAACTTAAACCGGGCCCTTTTTCTTTTTACGTCCCCACTCGGGGGGGAGGGGTCAGCGGAAAGGGGGCAAAACCCCTATCTTTATGATCCCGAATTAAAAGTCTCGAAGCGGTTTGAAAACGGGTTTGAACGAAATTTAAAGCTTCCCCAAAATCAGGTAAACGAAACCCTTTTGGGTTTGCTATTACTCTGGGTTTTCCCGAAAATTTTGCTCACGGGCCCTTTTTGGTAAAAGATTTTTAAACTCTATTCCGGGGGATGGGACCAGTGCGATCTTTAACTTGGGGAATGAGAGGGGGTTAAAAAGATTTGGGGTTTAAATTAGAATATAAAATTTTTCATAAAAAATTTAAAAAATTTCTTTGGTATACATTATATCAATAGTTATTTTTAAAATGCCCTAGGGGGGTGTGTAAAGTGTGTGTGGGTTTTCGCCGGGGTTTTATAATTATACGGGACCTTTTAGTCAGAAAAATGAGGCAAGATTCTATTATTTAAATTGTTTCTGACGGGGTTTTTACAAAATACTGTTAAAAAAAATAAAACAATTTGGTGAGTGAGAGGGGCGTTTTTTTGTTTTGCGGGGGTTTCAATTTAAAACGGAGGGCATCAGTCAAGTGGCGACGCCAAAAGGGTTTTTTCGTTAAAATTAGGGTTTTGACTGGTTTTTAATTTCCAAAAAAAAGTTGTAAAGCGGTCACCTCGCTCGACGCTGATCGGGTCGTCGGGGTCCCGGGGTTTGAGAGGGGGAGATTCAAGCTTGCGTGGGCACGTTAAGGGAGAAAATGTTTATTAAAAAGAAAAATGTACAGAGTAGCGGGGCAGGGCCGGTTTCGGGGTTAGGCGGCGTGCGGGGGGTGGCAAACGCGAGCCAGCCCGGGGAAACGTAAGCGCGAAACGGTCGGTGGGGAAGCGGGTGCAGCGTGAAACGGTTTTACTTAAAATAGGATTTATTTTTCTGTGCTTAGCCCTTTGTATTTTCGGGGACTTATTTCAAACCCGGGTTTAAACGCGAAAGCGGTTTATCCCGGGCGGGCCTTTTTTCCTAGCGGGTTTTTTAATTACGGGGGCGGTTTTTGAAAGGGACGGCTTATAATTACAGGCTTATTTACGGGGCGGTTTTCCAACCGGGCTTACAAATTTCCCGGACTTATTACTAGCAGGCGTATTTTTACCCGGGGGCGGGGTTTTAAAATAGGGAGCTTATTTCTATCCGGCTATAGGTTCGGGGCCCGGGTTTTAGCTAGCGGACTTAGTAAAAACGGCTTTAATTTCGGCGCGGTTTTGCAAAGCACTTATAGCCCACTT
>CAJQTV010004252.1:0-13453 GCA_907163055.1 Formica aquilonia x Formica polyctena | reverse complement strand
TTTTTCAAATATCTAAAACAATTTTTTAAAAAACCCCATATCTTTTATTTTAAAAATTTTTTTGTTTGAGGTAAAAAATTTAATTGGGGTTATTTAGGGGCTCGTTATACTTTTGGATTTATGCACATTTAGGATTTACTTTTTTTTTTTATATTTTTCCAGCTTCACACTAAAATTTTACGGGGAAAAAAAAACAAAACATTTTATAATCCCCAACTTTGTCGCTTCAAATGGATAGAACGATTTATTATTCAAAAAATTTATTCTACAGAAAATAACGCGGTTGCGTTCTAATAAAAACACACGAGAAAATTTTCTTGATTAATAAGTTTTATTATACGCATTGATGGGCATATTTCATACTTTTTCCCAAATAAAACCAAAATAATTAAGGATTTTTTTTTTATTTTTAATAAATATTGTAAAGTTTAAAAATTGTAAAAAAAGATAAAAAAATGAGAAAATATCAATAATATATTCCTTTCCAGGGAAAAATAAATATATATAATTTTCACCCTTTAAAAGGGTTTTTTTTGTTCCCCGGGTTTTTTAATTTTTTTTTCATTTCCCTTTTTTCCTGTATTTGTCAGGTCCTGCAGAGGGCAGGAAAAACGAAAATTTATTACCAGTCTTGAAATTTTCGAGTTCATTCTTTTCATTATTTATATGGAATCCTAAGACATTATTTTAAACCCGCAGGGGGAATATTTACCTTTTTTATGTTCTGTGGCTTAATTACAAATTTACTTTTTTATAATTTATTCTTCTACTACATGCGCAATTTAAATTTTCTCTCTTTTGATTTGCCAGCAATGGACGAATTATTTAAGTTTCCCATATAAAAATAAAAATAAGCAAGAGCAATTGTAAAAAAGCCCCACGTGTTTTTCGCATTTGGTAAAAATTTATTTTGGAAACAATGCCCAAAAAAAAATTTTTAAAAGCACACTCAAAAAGAGACACAGTGAAATTTTAATATTATTCCCCCCCTTTTGAATATCATTTTTGCATGGAAACTTCACTAAAAATCATTGCGATTTTTTCAGAGCGCGTATTTAGGAAAAAAAAAAAAATTTTTAAAGCGGTGACTCGATGACGACAGATTGACCCTTGATCTTTGGGCGCGGTTTAAATAGAAAGTCGCCACGGTAATCCTAAGAGATAAAACCGTAGAAGCGGGTCGGCCTGCTTAATTACGACTTAAAACTCCGGGAGGTTTCCCACTGTTTTTCAAAACCCGCGGCCACTTGGAGCTTTTAGCCCTTTAGGGACTCCGAGATCGTAAGATTTCGAATGAAAAAGGGGGAAGGGACCTGTCGGGAAATTTCCCATTTCTTTACCACCTGCTTTTTAAAGAGAGTTTTTGGTTCGGGAAATTTTTTGAAACGTTTTTTAAAAACAGCATTTTTTTTTATCGGATGTTTTGCAAAAAGGAATTATTAATTTTTTATTTTTCAAAAAATAGATAGGGTTTTTTTTTTTATGTTTTTTTTCAATTTAAGTAAGGGTGTTTTTTTTTTAAATTTAAAAACGAGAGAGATCTTTTTAAAATATTAAAAATTTCAAAATTTAATTCTAAAACTTGTTAAAAAAAAATTGAAAGATTAATATGTTAATAAATTCATGAATGAAAAATTTTCCCTCCCTAAAAAAACCACAAAAACAAAGGGTATTTAAAAAAATTTTGCTGAAGAATAACCTTTCTCCCATTTTGCTGATATAACCCCTGACAGAAGTAGACGACAAAAAAACTGGCAAAGTTAAGGATATAAAGGCCTGTTCGGAAGGGCCCCGTTTTCCAAACCCAAAAAAGGGATTAGGAAGTTTCATTTTGTGGTCCATTATGGGTTTTTAATCTCGATGTATATACTTAATAGGTTTAGTGTAAAACCGTGAAGAACCAAATTTTTAAGGCAATTTTTTTTTAATTAAATTGGGAAATCTTTTTAGAAAGTCGGCTAAATATAAATTTTAGTTTTTTTTAAAAACCCCGGATTAATCCCTTTCCTTATTTAATACATTGGGCAAAGGGTGAAAAACGAAACATAATTTTTTTTTATATATTATATTAAATTTTCTTTTAAAAACCCCGCAAAAACCATTGGGATTTCCTTAATTGAATTTTTATAAATTTATTTTAATTCTTTAAAAAAAAGGGGAAGGGTTTCTACACACCGTATTGATTTAAATTGAATAAATTGACCCAGGTAATTAGGGAATTTTTCCAATTTATTTTTTATAAAAAATGTCGGGGATTTAAACGAATGAAATATGTCATTTTTATCTTAAACTCAAAAAAAAAACGAGTTCCCCCAAAAAATTTTTTTATTGCAAAAAAATTCTTTTTTAAAATTTTAAATGCGTTTTATTTTTTTGATGCATTTTTTTCTCACCCTATTTAATAAAATTTTCTTTTATATAAAAGTTATATATATACTTTTTGTTGTAGAAAAAAAATCTTTATATGATTCTAGAATTAAGGGCGGGTGAACGCAGTCCACCTTTTTAAAGGGTTTTTTCAATTATTAAAACCTGCTGTTTTTTTTTCCATAAAACCTTGTTCCCCAAGGGCCCCTTTGCGCTAATTTTTCCCTCCTACTACTTCAAAATTTGCAACGGGGGGTTTTGTATCGTTTTCTGTTATGGGCATTTTTGCTTTTTTAATTTGGTTATCGTGAAAAAGTTTTTGGGGAAATTAGTGAAATCTCCCTAAAAAAGCCCTTTCGCCCAAATATCGACTCCAAACATTCTGTTTTCCCTGGCACGCGTGCCCCGCGGGTTTTGGGGAAATGTTTTTTTAAACGAAGGCTTGTGAAAGGGCATTCAGGGTACCTTTCACTCGAAATTACGAATTAGACACGAGGATACGCCCCCGGTCTTCGTATGACTTTAAATTAACCGAAAATTATAAAAATTTTCTTTTCTTAAAAAAATTTCCATTCTTCTGGAAAAAAATTGAACACCCTAATCTTTCCCCCAAATTTTAAATTAGTTTCAACCCTTATTTTTTTACAACGCACGGTATTGTTTATTAAAAAAGGGTATTATTTTGCATTCAGGGGGAAAACTTTTTCCCCACTGGCAATTCTGTGATGTACAACAAATCATCGAAAAGCTTTAAAGCTAAGTTTGTGTTTTCAACGGGGGCCGGTCTCAGGGAAGTAACTCATGAGAAGGTGTCTTGGCCTGGGTTAAAATCCCCTACAAAATCTGTATAAGGGGTTTGCGTTTTATAGAAAATTGTCATTATATTAGCTTTATCACCCCTCGCATGTATTTTAAAATTTTAAAATTTCGTTTATCTTACTAAATCAGTTTAGATTCGCGGGGAAATTTTCAAATTTTAAACCGTAGGCTTTTTAAAAAAATTTTATGAAAAATTACACAAACTTGTAAAAGAGGTCATGTCTCATAAAACAAAGAAGACCGAGCCCAACTGTTTCGCGGTAGTTCAACGTTCTCATTTTAAACCCAGTTTTTCTTTGACTATAGAGTGTTTTTCCCGGGGTGATAGTACGTGGGCGGGGAAACTTGGTATCACGAGAAGGCTGATCCTGGGCGTCTACTTCTTTTTAACGGAAAGGGAAAAAATTCCGACACCTTACACTTCGCGCGGGAATCGCATTAGTTTGGGGAAACCCTTTTTGGGAAACCGCTTATCGCGCCTATCTACGAAAAGGGAGGGCCCCGGGCGAGATAAAACCGTTCTCGGGAAAAGCTTTGTAGCTGATTTTTTCCGGGGATTTTGGGGCGTTCATTTCCCAAACCGCGTGCCCGTCCGTGAGGGGTCAGCCCCGGGACGGAAAAGGATCAAAAAACTTTGCGATCGCGTAAACCGCCAGCCAAAAGGTAGTGGGGGCTCATGCATCTTTTCCCATTGGGGGCTTTTCAGATGTGTTCCTCCACGTGTACGCGAAGAATTTCCTGCATATACGTACGCTTTGGGGTCCCGTTTCCCCCGCTAGAGGGAAATTCCCCCCCCCCGGGACTCCCTGGGTAGGCCTTGTCCGATCATCCTCCCTAAAAAACGATTTTGTTTTCCCGAGGGGAATGCATTTGTATTAAAAATCCCCCCCGGTAAAACCCTTTCCGAAAATTTCAAACCCGGGGGAATTTGCCATTTTCAAAAAATTTTCCGTGATTTTTCGTATCTCACAGTTCCGTTTTTTAAAAACTTACATTTCTAGTACTTCTTTAAAACCCGCTAATGCACCTGCTGACGATTTTTTCGTGGCCCGGGAGCACAATTTAATTTTTCCCTTTTTTGGGTGCGTACCATTAAATTTTTATAGGGAATAATAGATATATGGATGTATAAATCATAAAATTATTAAAATATTCGGGTCTTTCCTTGTGCAAATAATTTGAAGAAAAGGGTAAAATAAGCTTTTTTTTCCGCATTATTCCTGTTTTAAAAAATTCTGGATTTTTTTAAAAAAAAAATCCCAAGATGTTATCACACACGTAAATACAGCTCTATGAAATTTTTTGTATCAGCAATGATATCTTTAGATTAAAAGCGAAATTGGGTCTGTAAAGGGCTGAGGAAATAATTACGCCCCTTCTGCAAAAAACTAGTATTTCTGAAAACATATTGGGTTTTTGTATATAAAAAATTTTAAAATAGCTTTATATATCTTTAAAAATTAATAATCGTCGACTAAAAATCGAAGTATTGTGCAAAGTGCATAAAAAAAAACGAATAGCATTTTTTTATAAAATATTATTATTTCTTTTTTTTTATAAAACGTAAAAACTTTCGTTTTCTCTCTGTCTTTAAATCTTCGTTTAATTTTAATATCTTTTCTTATATAAAATTTTTACATATTTGACATATATTTTTTTATTATTTTTAAAGGTTTTTTACAATATGAAAAATACGTAGTTTTTGCGTTTGTACCCCAAAAATAATGTTCTCATTACTTAGGAAGTAGGACACGCATTTAATTTTCATTGCGTCTAAAAAAACTAAAAAAAGTCCCTTTCGAGAAATTATACTGCAAACATTGCCAAGAATGTGTAAATAAAACAGGATTTATATTTTATAAAATGCTAAAAAAAAACACACGACTTACGAAGCATTTGGATTCACGCCCCATTTTTAAAAAGGGCATGATCTATTCGAATAGTGGGAAATTGTTCCCCCAAAGGGAAAAAAATTCATAACGTTTTAAGCGATAATGAGCAAAAAAAAATTAATTTTGGGAACCCCACGCCGGAAAAAGGTTTTTTTTTTTTATAAATAAAGGTTGCAAAGAAATGGGTTTTGAGTAGCAACGAGTATGGAAGAAAATTTTAAAAAAAGATTTAGCTCTTTAAAAAAAAGTCCCAAAAGAGTTTTAAAAATTTATATCGATCTATCACAAAAACGTTTTAGGGTTTAAAATAACGACCATGGCAGGCGGAAAGTTATTTCTAAAAAATATGATTATCTTTGCAACGTCGTTAAAGATAAATTTGAAAATAAAAAATAATTATTTGTTTTTTATAAAAACTATACGTTGAGTAAAGTTTTCATTGATGGAAAACGATAAAAACTGTCGATGAATTTCCCAGAAAAATGAGTGATATCCCCAGCAATCAGGCTATGTAAAGTAAAAAAAGAAAAAAACCAAAAAGGGATAATTACAATAAAGGGGATTTGGGCCCTTTTTGCAAAACTGTAAAAATATATCGCGAAATTCGCGAAAAAAAAAACTACCATGAAAGACAAACATAAGCCATTTAATTTTTTTCAAAAACAACAAATACTAAAGTCACCCTATGTTTTTTGGCCACGTTTAGTTTTTGCTATATAAGGGAGGAAAACAAAAATTTAAGAAGTAATATAAATTAAAAAAAAATTTTAAAAAAAGCAAAAAAATCCCATATCGATTTTTTTTTTTTTTTTTTTAAGATTGTTTTTTTTTGGTGCTTTCTATTTTATAAATTTTTAACAATAAATTTAAAAAAAAGCTTTAACAAAATGTGAAATTTAAAATTAAAATATTGGGTTTGAGAAAATAAAAAAATTTTAATTTATTAATTTAAAATGTGTGTGATTTAAAACCGGAAAAAAAAATACATATTTAAACTTTTTTATTAGCTTTTAAAAAAATTATTTGGCTACAAATTTTCTTTTGAGGAAAATTTTTTAAATTTTTTTTAAAAATAACTTTTGTTTAATGCTTTGCGCTTATTTTAAAATCAATCACTGTAATTATTTTAATTTATAATAAATGTAAAAAAAATTTTAAAGTTATACAAATTTTTCGAAAAAAAGCATAAATTGGGGAAACGAGACCCCATTTTAATATACCCATCATCTCGTTACATTTAAAAGGGTACTAATTTATGATGTGAAATTTTCGGGGTCCCCGAAAGGGGGTGGGGAACCACAGGAATGGAGCCCCCCCCCCGAAGTTTTTTTTGGCCCCAACGCTGAAAAGAGGGGGCCCGTTTTTAATGGACCGAAACCCGCCCAAAACGGGGGGGGGGGGGGGCCTTACGCGCCGTTCTTATCTTCTGGGAACTTTTTTGTTTCCTATTGCTATATACCTCCCCCTCGGGGTATCATACGAGCCTTCATTAAGGGAAATGTCAAAAAATCGAAAATTTTTCCTTTGGCCATTTCCGGCGACTATACCCCGGCTTTATTTTTTGCCCCCAAAAACGCATAATTGCGTTAAGAACTTTTATAAGATGATAAAAAAGTCAATTTAGCAAAACATGTTATCGCAACCGGGAAATTTTTCGGAAAATGCGATCATATTAAAACGTACGAAAAAAAATGTTGTTTTACTTTGCAAAAACGTTTTAGGAAAAAATTAAAAAATTCTGGAAATATTTATAAAATTATGTACACAATAAAAGGGAATTTTAAAAAAAAATATAAAAAGGGGACATCAAAGAATTTTATTAAGAAGTGATAATTTAACATCTACGATACTAAATTCAGGAAACAAATTTGGGAGGGCCCTCTTTAAAGAAAGATAGTCTTTCATTGATTTATTCACGCAAAATATTGCATGGGTTTAATAGGAACCTATGTGTCCCTTTTACAAAAAATCTTTTATTTTTGTCGTAATCTGAGGGAATTTGTTATGTAGTAAGTAATGGAGGCGTGGAAAACCCGGATCAAAACCTACAGGGGCAATGAAATCAGGTCGAAACTCCCGGGAAAAGGAAGGGTTGGTGTGGTTTGATGGGGTTTGATAAAAAACTGCGGTGTGGAATCATGTCGCCGGTCTCGGGATCCTCGAAACCGGATGACTTCGCGACCTCGCCGTTATTTCGAGGGGTGAGGACGCGTTCCTCTGCACTTGGGGAAAGCTGGGGAAGTATCCTCTTTCTTCTTCTTCTTTTTCACTTCTGGCTTTTTTTTCCTAATAATCAATTTTTTAACATAGTGATCATAAACATCGCTAAGAACACGACATAGATCAGCAAGATAAAAATTTTTCCCAGCGTCCCAGTAAAATGTATTTTAAATTTGCCCCTTTTTTGCGAAAAGAGATTCATTTTAAAACAAGAAATTTGGTTACAAAAAAATTATAATTTTATAACCGAAAAAAAAGGATCTTATTTTTTTACTGTTTGGGAACACGCACACTCTAGCCAACCCAAACCAAAAAACTTTTTTTTTAAATTTTTTTTAAAAAATTTAAAAAAAGGGGGGAAAAAAAAATTTTTTTTTAAAAAAAAAAAAAAAATTTTTTTCTTTTAAAAAAAAAAAAAAAAAATTTTTAAAAAAAAAAAAAAAAAAAAATTTTTGGAAAAAAAAGGAAAAAAATTTTTTTAAAAAAAAAAAAAAAACAAAAATTTTAAAAACCTTTTTTTAAAAAAAAAAATTTTTTTTTTTTTTTAAAAAAAAAAAAACCCGGGGGAAAACCCCATCGAGGCCAAAGAGCTGGAACCCCCCAAAAAATTTTTTCGGGGAAAATAGGTTTTGGGGGGCCCCCCCTTTTTTTTTTAAAGGGGGCCCCAAAATTTTTAAAAAAAAGGGGTGGGAAAAAAAAGGGGGGGGGGTTTCCCCCCCCCCGGGGGGGGGCCCCCCCCTTTTTTTTTTTTTCCCTTTTCCCCGGGGGAAAAAAAAAAAAAAGGGGAAAAAGGGGAAAAAAAAAAAAAAAAGGGGGAAAAAAAAGGGGGAAAAAATTTTTAAAAAATTCCCCCAAAAAAGGGGAAAAAAAAAAGGGAAAAAAAAACCCTTAAAAAGGGGGGAAAAATTTTAAAAAAAAAAATTTTTTTTTTTGGGGCCCGGAAAGTTCTCAAATTTTTTTTTTTATTTGGAATTTATTTTGGGTTTTATTGGGTTTTTTTGGGTTTTTTTTTTTTTTCCCCCCCCCCCCCCGGGAAAAAAAAAAATTCGGGTTTTTAAAAAATTTTTTTTAAATTTTTTTTTTAAAAAAAAAAAAAATTTTTTTTGATTTTTTAAAAATTTTTTTTTTTTTCCCCCTACCTATTTTCCCCCCAAATTTGGGGGAAAAACCCCCCCCTTTTTTTTTTAACTTTTAAGTTTTAAAAAAGGGGGTTTTTTAAAAAAAAAAAAAAATTTTTTCATTAAAAAAAATTTTTTAATTTTTTTTTAAAAACCCTTTTTTTAACCCCAAAAAAAAAATTTTTTTTTAAAAAAAACCCCAAAAAAAATTTTTTTTAAAAATTTTTAAAAACACTAAAAAAAAGAAAAAAAAAAAAGGGGGAAAAAAATTTTTTTAAAATTTATTAAAAAAAAATTAAAAATTTTTTTGGGGAAAAAATTTTTTTTTAAAAACCCCGGGAAAAAAAATTTTTTTTTTTTTCTTTTAAAAAAAACCAAAACCCCCGGGGGGGAAAAATTTTTTTTTTTTCCCTTTTTTTGGAGGAAAGGGGGAATTTTTTTGAAGAAAATTTTTTAAAACCTTTTTTCCCCTTTTTTTTGGGGGAAAAGGAAAAAAGAAAAAGGAAAAAAAGGGGGTTTTTTTTGGCCGGGGGTTTTTAAAAAAACCCCCCCAAAAAAAAATTTTTTTTTCAAAAAATTTAAAAAAAGGGTTTTTTAAAAAAAGGGTTTTTTTCCAAAAACCCCAAAAAAAAAAAAATTTTTTTGGCGAAAAAAAAATTTTTTTTTTTGGGGAAAAACTTTTTCCCCTTTTTTTAAATTTTTTTTTTTTTTAAAAAAAAAATTAAAAAATTTTTTTTTTTTAAAAAATAAAAAATTTTAAATTTTTTTAAATTTTTTTAAAAATTAAAAATTTTTTTTTTAAAAATTTTTAAAAATTTTTTTTAAAAAAAAAAATTTTTTTTAAAAAAAAAAAAAAAAATTTTTTTTTTAATTTTTTAAAAATTTTTTTTTTTAAAAATTTTTTAAAAAAAAAAAAATAAAATTTTTTTTTTTTTTTTTTTTTTTTTATAAAAAAAAAAAAAAATTTTTTTATTTAAAATTTTTATTCTTTTTTTAAAAAATTTTTTTTTTTTAAAATTTTTAAAAATAAAAAAAAATTTAAAAAATTTAAAAAAAAACCCAAAATTTTTTAAAAAGGGGCAAATTTTTTTCCTTTTTTTAAAGAAAAATTTTTAAAAAAAAAAAAAAAAAGGGGGGAAAAAAAAAAAAAAAAAAGGGAAAAACCCAAAAAAAAAAAAATTTTTTAAAAACCCCCAAAAAAAAATTTGGAAAATCCCCAAAAAAACCCAAAAAAAAAAAATTTTTTTTTTTAAACCCCTTTTTTAAAAAGGGTTTTTTTTTGGAGGGAAAAACCCCCCCAAATTAATCCCCCCCCCTTTTTTTATTTTCCCCCCTTTTTTTTTTTTTCCCAAAAAATTTTTAAAAAACAAAAATTTAAAAAAAACCAAAAAATTTTTAAAAATTTAAAAAACCCCTTTTTTTTTTAAACCCCAAATTTTTTAAAAAATTTTTTCTAAATTTTCCCTTTTTTTTTTCCCCCTTTTTTTTTTTTTAAATTTTTTTATTTAAAAAAAAATTTTTTTTCCAAATTTTTTAAATCCCTTTCCCAAAACCTTTTTTTGGAATTTTTTTTTTTTCCCCCCCCCCCTTCCCCTTTTTTTTTTTTTTTCTTTAAATTTTTTCCCCCAAAGGTTTTGGGGGGGGTTTTTGGGGGGTTTTTTTTTTTTTTTAAAAGTTTCCCCCTTCCCCTTTTTTTTTGGGGGGGTTTTGGGCCCCCAAAAGGGGGCCCCCCCTTTTCCCCCTTTAAGGGGTTTTTATTTCCCCCCCCAAACCCCCCCCCCTTTTTTCCCCTTTTCCCCCCCTTTTTTTGGGGCCCAAAAAAACAATTAAAAAAAAATTTTTTTTTTTTTAAAAGGGTAAAAAAAAAAAAACCCCCCCCAACCCCCCCCCAAAAAAAAATTTTTAAAAAACCCCCAAAAAAAAAAAATTTTTTTAAAAAAAAACCCCCCAAAAACCCCAAAAAAAAAAAAAAAAAAAACCCAAAAAAAAAAAAATTTTTAAAAAGTTTAAAAATTTTTTTTTTTTAAAAACCCCTTTTTAAATTTTTTAAAGTTTTTTTCCCCCCGGGGGAAAAATTTTTTTAACCTTTTTTTTTTTTTTAAAAAAAAAAAAAATTTTAAAAAAAAAAAAAAACCCTTTTTTTTAAAACCCCCTTTTTTAAAATTTTTCTAACTTTGGGTTTTAAAAAGGGCCAAAAATTTAAAAAAGGGAAAAGGGGTTTTTTAAAAAAACCCGGGGGTTTTTTTTTGGGTTTTTAAAAAGGGGTTTTTTTTTCCCAAAAAACCCCCCTTTTTTTTTCCCCCTTTTTTTTTTTCCCCCCCCCTTTTTTTTATCCCTTTTCTTTTTTTCCCCCCGGTTTTTTAAAAAAAAACCAAACCAATTTTTTTTAAAAAAAAATTTTTAAAATCCCGGGAAAAATTTAAAAAAACCTTTCCCCAAAAAAAAAGGGGGAAAATTTTTTTCAAAGGGGGCCCAACCCCCCCTTTTTTAAAAAAGGAAAAAAACCTTTTTAAAATTTTTTTTAAAATTTTTTTTTCCCCCCCCCTTCCCCAAAAATTTAAAAAAAAAATTTAAAATTTTAAAAAAATTTTTCCCCCAAAAAAAAGGCCCCCCCCAAAAAAATTTTTTTAAAAAAAAACCCCCCGGGGGGAAAAAATTTCCCCCTTTTTTTTTAAACCCCCTTTCCCCCAATTTTTTTTTAAATTTTAAAAAAAAAAAAATTTTTTTTTCCCGGGGGGGGGTTTTTTTTTAAAAAAAAATTTTTTTTAAAAAAAAAAATTTTTTTCTTTAAAAAACCCCCTTTTGGAAAACCCAAAAAAACCCCGGGGAACCCAAAAAATTAAATTTAAAAAAATTTTCCCCAAAAAAAAAAATTTTTGGGGGAAAAAAAAAAAGGGTTTAAAAAAAAAAAAAAATTTCCCTTTTTTAAAAAAAAGAAAAATAATAAAAAAAACCCCCCAAAATTTTAAAAAATTTTTTGGGGGAAAAAAAAAATTTTTTTTTTAATTTTCCCAAAGGGCCCCCCGGGGGGGAAAAAAAAAAACCCCCCCCCGCCCAAAAAAAAACCCTTTTAAAGGTTTTAAGGGGGAAAAACCTTGGGTTTTTTTAAAAAACCGAATTTGAAAAAAAGGGAAAAAAAAAAAATTTTTTTCCCTTTTCCAAAAAATTTTAAAAAAAACCCCCTTTTTTTTAAAATTAGTTTTCCTCCCAAATTTTTCCCTTTTAAAAAAAGGGCCCCCCCCCAAAAAAACCCGGGCCCAATTGCTCGAAAGGGCCCCTTTTCGGGAAAAAACGAAATTGATTTTAAAAATCGAGCGTTTACCCTTAAGGGTTTAATGAAAAACATATTTTTTGGAAAAAAAGCAAAACCCACGTATTTGCATACTGTAAAAACTTTAAAATAAAATAAGAAAAAAAAAAATATGTCAATATATGTAAAATTTATAAAAGGGGGAGAGTATATAAAATTAAAAGAAGTTTTAAAAAGGACAGAGAGAAATCAAAAAGTTTCAGGGTTATAAAAAAAAAACAGAAATAATAATAGATAAAAAAAATATCCCTATTCGTTTTTCTATCCCTTTTAGAAACAAATACTTCGACTTTTTTAGTCGACGATTTTTAAATTTATAAGAAAAAAAATTTGCTATTATTACATTTTTTTATACGGGAAAACAAAATATGTTGCAAAAAACGTGGGTTTTTGGCAGAAGTAGTAATTTTTGCATCAGTTTTGGACGGGCCCAAAATTGCGCTGCAATCTAAAGATATCATTGTGATAAAAAAACATTGCATAGAGCTGATATTACGTGGTGATAACATTTTGGTATTTTTTTTAAAACAATCCGAATTTAAAAAAGGGAATAATCCCGGGAAAAAAAAAGTTTAAATTTTTCCCCCTTTGCTTCTAAAATTTTTGCCCCTGGAAAGACCCAAATTTTTAATAAAAATTCATGATTTGATCCCATCCAAAATCTATTAAAACATTTTATAAAATTTAAAGGGTAGGGCAAAAAAAAACGAAATAATTAAATTGTGCTCTGGGCCACGAAAAACTCGTCAGCAGGGGCATTAGCGGGAAAAACGAAGTACATATAAAATGTAAGTTTTAAAAGACGGAACTGTGAGATACGAAAAAACATCACGGAAACTTTTAGAAAGTGGGGCAATTCCCCGGATTTGATTTTCGATGCTTTTTCCGGGAAAGAATACAAAGCATTCCGTCGGGGGAAAACACCCTCGTTGTAGGAGAGGATGATCGTGACAATGGGCCTACCCAGGTTTGTCCGCGGCGAATTTGTTTTAGCGAGGAAAAGTGACGCAACGCGTTTCGTTATGCAGGGTTTTTCGGTAACGTGGAGGAAAAAAATTTTGAAAAGCCCGCCAATGGGAGAGTAGCATGAGCCCCCACTACCTTGGATGCGGTGGACCGGCCCACGCAATGTTTGTGATCCCGGCCGTCGGCGTTTACACTCGACGGGGCACACCGGTTTGGGAAATGAACGCGAACCTCGCGGAAAAAATCGCTACACGCTTGCCCCGGGAAAAGGGGATCTCGCCCGGGGAACCCCCGTTTCGTAGATAGGCGCGAAAAAGCGGTTCCGAAAGGTTCCTCAAAAATAAGTGCGATTCCAGCGCGATAGTGTAGTGTCGGAATTGTTCTTCCAGTTAAGAAGAAAATAGACGCTTTGGATCACGCCTTTCTCGATTGATACCAAATTTTCGCCCACGTACTATCACCGGGGAAAAACCCCTCGTATAGTTTAATGAAAAAAATGGTTGCAAAATGAGAAAAGTTGAACTACCGCGAATCAGTTCGTCTCGGTCTTCTTGTTTTAGAGACAGTGACTCCCTTTTTCAAAGTTTGTGTAATTTACATTAAAATTTCATCGTTTCGGGTTTTAAATTTGAAAATTTCACGCGAAACTAAAAGATGAGAAGATATTTGAATTTAAAATTAAAAATACATGCGGGTGGGGGTGATAAAGCTAATATAATGACAATCTCTATAAAAACGCACCAATTTTTACGAGATCGTAG
>CAJQTV010004246.1:0-17855 GCA_907163055.1 Formica aquilonia x Formica polyctena | reverse complement strand
AATAAGTTTATTGTTTTTTTTAAAAAAATTTTAAATTAAAAAAAAAGTATAAATTAATTGTTTTAGGGTATTAAATTCGCATTTAGGATTTGAGTAATTAGGTAAAAAATTAAATATTAACTAAAGGGTTTCTAATGCCACTTGTGTTCTGGGGGAAATTTTAATAAAGTTGCTCTCGATATTTTTTATGAACTCTGTATTATTTTACATTGTTATTAAGTCCATTAAATTGTCCTAGTGAACATTTTAAGATCCTTTTTTTTTTAAGACAAAACTCTAATCCTGCCCAAAAAAAAACAGAGGTCTCAGACGAGTTGAAGAGACTTTTAAATTTCACAAACCGTAGGTTCCGCAATTTGGGAAAAATTTAAGAAATTCCTAGAAACTTAAATTTTTAATTTTTCCTATCAAAAGTCTTAATAAATTAAAATAAATTAAATTAAGGCTCACAAAGACTTGTCCAAATTTCTACTTGTAGTAATGTTTTTTCCCCAAAATTTGGGCGATAATTGTGGGGCGTTTTTAGTGGGCCAGAAAAAAAATTACATACTGGGAATTTCGGAGCATAAAAATTTCATATCCAAGCAAAAAACGCCCAAATTCATTCCGTTATAAAAAAATCATAGAAGTAGGTAAATGGGCCCGCCGCAAACCCCCATTTTCCCCCATGAGAGCAAAAGAGAGGGATGGGAAGATAAGAAAAGGAGGGATATGGTTTTAAAACCCATTTTGTGGACAAACCGGGGGGAAAGCGCAAAAAGGGGGGGAAAGGGGGGAGGGAAGGGGGGTAGGCGGGCCAGAGGGGTAGCGGGAGGAGGGGGGTGGGGGGAAGCGGTGACGTCAGGGGAGGGAGCGGGTAGGGAACCCTAAGATTGCCCGTGAGATGGCCCCTGGGCTCGATCAGGGGCCCGCCCCTTCCGACTCGCCCTGCGTACCCCCCCTCCTCTCCCCTGCCCCGCGTTTCCCCCCTTTCCCCGGTCCAAAAACTGTTCTAACCCTACTCCATCCTTTTCTATCTCTCTACCATCTCTCCACTTATAAAAGGGGGTTAGCCCCGGGCCCTATCTAGACCCCAACAAAATAAAACGAGATCCCCCGGGAAATACGCTCGACTCGATTGAGGTCGGGGTTTTCCCCCGGGCGCGTTTTGACCTTGGCGCGACTCAAACCTTGACGCGATTTTTCCCTTAAGGGGGCCAGGGGCAAATCTCTCGCGCCGTTTCTACGCCAAATCCGCTTCAGATTTTTAAAGGGACGCGCGTCGCTTCAAAGGCGCGCAAATCCGCGAGGGGGAACCCGCTGATATATGGGTCGAGGGGGGCCGAAAAGGGGAAAGGGGGTTAGCGGGATACGAGCGCGTTATCGCTCGGGGCGAGAAGCAAATCTTTTGAAAGGTTGTGGAAAAAGAAAAGATTGTTTTTTCACGCGAGGGGAGGGGGCGTTTTATTTTTTCCCTTTTACAATTTTTTTAATATTAAAAATGTGAAAATACGGTATGCGAATAAGCGTATCACATTCCCGGAAGGAAGCCTCCCCGCAACGACGATATCGTTGGGGGGTCGAATTTTCTCGTTATCGCTTTCCCATCGTGGGATAAGCCAAATCGGGAGCGCCTCCCGCGATATCAAAGGAAAACGAGCAGCTTGTTTTTCCAATGCGGGGGTTTTTTAAACCCGGGTTTTTAAAAATGTAACGATGGGGTTTAAAACCAAATTTCTAGTTTTAATATAGTTAGAAGGGTGCTTTCGTAGGGCCCCAAAAACGAACTTTGGGTGTTTTGAGACGGAGTATTCGGGAAATTGTTAAAGTTTACCGAATCGCAGCTTTAACTTTTCGATATATGTGGGCGCTGGAGGCCCGCGCCAAAATCGCGCTCGTCGGAGCAAAAAATATTTTAGAAGGTAGATCGTGATCGAGCTTTTCCTTCCACAATCCAGCTTTTAGCGAGATCCCCTTGCCGTGGAAATCCCCAAGGCCCGTTTTCCCAAAAAAAGGGTCGACTAATTTAAAACCGCTGATTCGAGATTTTTTTTACGCGTTTGGCAATGGATCCCGCCCTTCCCTTTAAGTTTCCCTGAGCGGCCGCAAAAAAAAAAAATCGAAAATCCGGGGACATCTAGGCTTTCCCCGGTCGCGATCTCGTCTAAAAGGGATGGGGGTGAAAAGAGAAACGACGCGGGCGGATTATTATTTCAAATAAACATTTTAATAGTCTTCCCCCCTTTGCCCGGTTTAGCTCTTTTAGCATATCCCGCGCAAATCCCGGGGTTCTCGCTGGGTTAAACCCAAATCGTTTTGGAAAATGATGCTGCTTTTTGGGGGTGGCCCACTCATTGGCGCGTACATTATCGCTCTTTTTTTTTTCTTTTCGTGGCTTGGGGCGTTCTCCGTCGACATGAAGCGCTTAACTGATGGATGGTTTTTTATATACTGGGTAAAAATTTTTTCCCCTTCCCTTTCGCGCCCCGTCCTCTCTTTTTTTCTTTTTTTTTAAAAATGACGGCAGAGTCCTCTAGTCAAACCTCCTCTCGTTTCCTCTCTCTCTCGGTCGCGTTGCTAAAACCCGATAAACGCGCTTAGGAAAATCCCCCGAATTGTTTTGGGGCCCCTCCGTAGGACACTCGAAAACCGAGGCGTGAAAGATCAAAAGGGGACCCCCCCAAAAAAGTTACGAATTCGTAAATTCTTAAAGGCGTAAAATTGATGTTTGGCAAAAAAAATTAGATTGCCGTCGATATATCGAAACCCCCGACGTTATCGGGGGCTTTTTCCGGAAAATATATTTTTAATGGAGCGTTTTTCTAATGATTTATCTTTGGCGGCACTCGTCAATCCCGCTCCCTTGTCGTCGTCGTAGATCGCGTAGGTTCGCCCCGTGTGCGTGTTTTTTTGGGCAGGGGGTTAATTTTAACATTTCGGGGAAGGGCCGATATCGTGGAGATATCTCGGCCAACCCGATTTTAGTTTAAAGGGGCAGGATATTTCCCGGGGTTTGGGGGAATCGAATGTCCGCGAATAGCGCGAGATCCCCCGAGGGTCTTCGTTTACGCGGCGGATGGGCGCGTAAAATTTCTTTGGGAAAGAAACGCCGCGAAAATCCGTGAGCGTCTGGGCCTACTTTTAGCTTTTTCTCAAATTACGCCCCGATTGACCACACATTACGGCGATTAGTTTAAATTCGGTGTTTCATTATCGCGCGGCGTCCAGCCCCGAAAAGCCGCAGAGATCCGCCCCGGGGGGGTAAATTTGGGGCGCGACATTTCGTCGTAGCGAGCGCCGCGTAGTCGCGGGGGGAGTCTTTCTTTTGGATATTTCCATCACGGGGCCCCCCGTAAAAAAATTTTTTGTATAGCCGGGAATACCCTTTTATGCTCAGTTTAAACCCGGGGAAAATTTTGATTCTCAAATTCGGGTATATAGGGGAAAACATTATCGAGTCGTTGCCCCAGCGGTTTGTAGACCCAAAGCGTGGCCAATCTCGTGCGGCAGCGTTTGCAACAAATGATGCGTTTGGGGAGGATTTTTTTTAGATACACGTGCCACGGTTCTGAAATCGTAAAACGTTTTCCCCTTCCTGACGCCAAATGGGTTCTTTTCCAAAAAAAGGGAAAAAAACGCTTAGCTAGGGTTTTCCCCCGGGACCGTCAAGGTTTCCGCCCGGGCAATGGCCTATTATTTCCTGCGATTCGCGTAAGTGGGGCCCGGGGCCCGTTCAACAAATATCATATTTTTGGGGTCCCCGGGGGTCGCGCGCAAAGGGGTTAGAAACCAAAACCCAACCCCCCAAAAAACGCGAACGCCCCCTTCGGCCGTTCGCGAGATTTTTCCTCGCTAGTTTACCTAAAATTCCACTTTGAGGCGCTTTTTGGCCTTTTTCCCCGGCGAGGGGGCTATACGCCCGATCGGGAATATCCGCGAGCCCGCATCGCGATTTGTGCATAAGGCAAGGGGAACTGCGTCTAACTCGCCGTTTCCAGAAAAATTGATAGTTTTCCTGAAACAGCGCCAAACGCTTTGGGCAGAAAATTTCGTGTTAGGATGATAGCGATTTTTCTTTTGTCCTTTAGAAAACCGTAGGGCGCGCAGGAACCCCCCCAAGCCCCCTCGGCCTTTTCCGAACAACGGGCGCGGCGGCCGCGGGGGCGACGAGCGTCATCGCTAAGACGAAAAAAACCGTCTTCGCGTTAGTCATCGCGCGGGGGGGGAAAAGGACGGGGGAAACCCCTACGAAAAGACGCCGGGGCGTTTTAAAATTCCGCGTTGGGGCGGTTTCCCTTTTTTTTTCGCCCCGGCGAATTCGGCGGGGGTGGGGGGGGGGGAAAAAGCGATTCGTTCAAAAAAGGGGTGGGCGGTCCGCCTCAATTGGGGGGACGCGCCCTTCAACGACGGCGTATCCCCCCCGAGCTTTCCGGGATGCGCTTATCACGGCCGCCCCGGTTTTCCTTTTCGTTTTTTTTACTTTTTTTTTTTAATTCTATTTTTATTATTCGTTTATCCTCTAAAAAGGGAAACACTTGACGAGTGATTAGAGAAACGTCCCCTTTCCCCCGGGGACGAAAAACTTTATGGGGGGCGTACCCGGGAAATGCGGTTATTTAGCGGCGCTGGGATTTCCCTTTTATCACATTATTCTTTTTTAAATATATTTTCCTCTAAAATTTTTTTTATTACTTTTTTTATCCTCCGCCGTACGCGGCACCCGCGCGTCGATCCTTTTAAAACGCGAGATCGTTTCGAAAAGGGCGTCAAAGTATTCTCCCCTCGCAAAATAATGAAGTGCGAGTCGGACAAAAGCGCGAAACGGTATAAGACAAAGTGGCGAGGTGGAAAAAAACGAAAATTTAAAAGTCAGTCGCGAAAATGCTCGATATGGAAGGGAACCCGGGGCGAAAATTTAAAACGGGGCCCGGGATTATATTAATGTGAAGGGTGTTTTAAATTTGCTAAAAAAGGTTTACTTTTTTGGGAGATCTCCCCTCGGTTTTGCGCGGGGGGGCGCGAGGGGGTTATCGAGAACAGTCCGGATTTTGTTCAGACGAACCTTCAGCCGATGGAACTCGATATCGCGCGTTCAATGTAAGTATTCGATTAAAATTTTTATAATTTTTTTTTATAATAAATTATAATTTTTAAAAAACCCTTTTATTTTTTACTTTAGACAACAGATAGAAGATTGAAATAAAAACGGCGCGAGAATCGCTCTATTTTTTATTGACGAAGACGGGGACATGCTCGCGCAGGCGAAAAACGTTCGCAGCGCGTTGCGCGACGTTTCGCCAACGCGACGTCGCGCTAGTTTCCCCGGGGCAATTTGATTTTTCCCGATGGGGGGTTTCCCCCAATCCCTGAATTAATCGAAGGTTTCCGGGAACACGAGAAAAAGGCGAGTTATCGCGCCCCGATCGACGAGGAGGGCCCGAATCGCGGCCAATCAGCGAGGACCCCGAACAGGGCCCAATCAGCAAAGCCCAAATCGCGGCCCAATCGACGAAGAGCCTGAACGCGACGATCGACGAGAACCCCTAAAATCGAAATTAAATGGGCCCGGAGGACCCCAAATCGCGGGGCGTGGAGGCGAGGCCGAACCGTCGACGGGCGACGAGAATGAAGCGCCAGCGAATTTTAAAATTGGGGGGGTTTTAAAGCCCGAATCACAGCCCGTTCTCGAACGAAACTTTACGCGTTAAAAAAAATTTTAAATTTTTGCTTATACTTATTTTTTCGTGTATTGGGGCTTTTTGTAAATGGTTTTCTGTAAAAAAATGTGATTCTTTATGAAAAAATGCTATATTTTAAAGTAGCGTTGATTTTTTTCGTTTCTTTTTCCCTTTCTTCGATACCCTCTCGCTCTCGCGTTTATTTTTCCTTTTCCGTAAAGCGTTGGCGCTCTCTTATCGGGGGAAGGATACGCGCTCGCGATAAAAATAGTATTCGTTTTATATATAAAATAAAATTTTTTTTTATAATAAAAAATACAAAAATAGTATTCGTTTTATTAAAAATTTTTTTTATAAAAATAAAATATTTAAAAAAAAAATAGATTTTTTTTTAATTTTTTTATAATAAAAAATACTAAAAAAAAATAGATTTTTTTTAATTTTATTATAATAACACAATCAATAATCGAACATTTTTCTGACGGACATCTGTAAAAAAAGGGAAAGATGCGTGGGGCTATTTATCGTGGGAAAGGATACGCGACCCCCGATAAAAAAAAACGGGGTTCGTTAGTATAGCGTGTTTTTTTGCGACAGTATGACAATACTTTATTAAAGCTTAAAATAAAGGGTTTAAAATTTATAATTGTATAATTGCCCGGGGTCATTATATAAAAATTAAAAATTTATAGTTTAATAATTAAATAATAGTTAATACTTTATATAAAGCTTAAAAAAATTTTAAAAATTTATAGTTTTTAAATAATTGACTCATTTTCTAGGGTAATATATGATATGCATAATATACAATAATTCGATAAAATTTTATAAAAAAAAACGAGTAATTAAATTTAATATAATTAGAATCAATCGCACATTTTTAAGAAAATGATCGCGTCGTTGAACCCCAACGGAATTTACAAGCTTTCCCTCAAACCCGCGCAATTCTTCGCGTGATATCCACAGCAAAAGGCCCGCGAAGCTTTTTAGATTTTCCCAAAACTTCGAACCCTTTGAAATAAAGCGGTAAATAGTCTCGAGGAAAAGGGCTACGTCGCAATCGTGGGCAACTTTTCCAAAGATTACGACCCGCCATTTTTTTTTCTCGTGACCTTTGACGTAGATTTTTAAATCTTTAAATCGGGCTAGTTTCTCGGAAAACGGCGTCCCGAATGGTTTTTTTCCGATCGCCCCGTAATTCACGTGCCCACCCTCCACTTTAATTGATGATGATTAGATGTCAACCAACACGCTCGCGTTTTTTTCCGTTTCTCGTTAGCAAAATCCCAAAAATCGGTGGGCAAAGATGTAGGGCGTAAATTTTCCACGCCTTTTCTTAACACGGGCATTTTTTTCGCAACGAATTTTTCTTTAAACTCCCAAACCCCTTAAAATTTCGACGAAGACCCGGGGGGCATCGTCGTTATTAGGGGTTCCCGAAGTGTGCGCCTCTTTTTTTCCCCTCTTCATATTTTAAATATCACGCGCTTAACGATTCTGCGCACAACGTTGGTGAGGGGATTGAAACCCCCCACCCTCAAATCGTGAAGGGGTAAGAAGTAAGCTGTGGTTTTAGGGGGGAATGTTTTTCCTTGCAATCAAAACCTCTATTGGAACGCCCCACAGTGGCGCTTTTAATGGGATTCGTTTTGTCGGAACAGTCGATAAATAAAAACGGGCCGTAGAAAAAAAATTTATTAAATTTTTAAGAGCGCTTCGCCCTTTGGGTTCGTATCGTAAACTTCTTCAAAATTTTTCGGTAATATGTATGGGCCCCTGCGACTTTGCGCTTATGGGAAATCAAAATTCATATCGCCCGTAAGGAAAAAAATGGGAAAATTATGATACAATTTGACATTGTTAGATTGCAATCGTCGAATAGGGAAAAACCCTGGGAAATAAAAACTTTCTTCTTCCGGACTGTAGCGCGAAAATAACGTTTTCCGGTTTTTTTCCCGAGTTGCGTCGCCGTTTTGCCCAGCCCCGAATGTTGAGTCGTGCTTGTAAAGGGGAAAAACTCGTAGAGATCCCCCGAGCAAAAAAGCGACGCCCCCAGTTTCGCCCATTTAGTGTTAATAGGAGAGTTCTAACTTTTGGTCCTCTGAGGGGAAGTGGGGGACGGGGGGGTCCCGCGCGGGCGGGGGGCCATGACTTTTCACGCGGGCGGGGGGGGATTTTCGCGGCGGGGGGGAATTTCCTAAACGCGGGGGGGGGGAGCTTATGCGGGAGCAAAAACGCGCGGTGTATTAAAAAGGGGCGGTTTCCGATGTCCGACCGCCGAATTTAAAAACATTATAAACAAATTTTTCCTCGCACTATTGAACGTGGGGCTAATTAAATTTCGTAGAAAGAGGAAGGCTAGCGCCGATGCCCGGGGCTGCTTTTTTTTTATTACAAAAAAGATAAACCTTCGCCGTACCATAAACGCGATAGATAAAAAATATATAATGAAGAACAAAGGGGTGTCAAAAACTTTTCGGTCGCGCGAAGAAAAGAAAGTAAATTTTTTAGAATTAGTTTGATAAGGCGAGCGCCGATGTCCGACTGTTAAAATTTTTTTTTTAAACTTAAAAACCCAAAACCCGTATCGCACTTTTTGCACGTCCCGACATTATTAAATTTTCGTAAAAAAAGATGAAAAGGCTAGCCCCGAGGCCCCGGCTGCTAAAATTTTATTATAAACAAAATAAAAACCATCGCGGGGGTCTCCCCTTTTTTCCCAGGCGGAGCCGCTCAGCACTTTTGCGCTAAACATTGAATTAGAGATAAGGCGAGCGCCCAAGTTCGGCTGCTAGAATTTATTTTAAACAAGATAGGAAACCCTCGCGGTACCATAACGCGTAGATGAAAGATATACAATGAAGAAAGAAGGGTGTCAAAAAAATCAGTAAAACGAAATTTTAAAACTTTCGGTCCCTATTCGGGTTTAAAAAGGGACAGCAGGTACTTGTATTTTTTTTTTGTGTTCAAGTGGTTTGGTAGAGGGAAATTTTGTGATAAAAACTGCACAAAAATGGAAATAGTGATGACGAAGAAACAAAGGAAAAAGAGAATAAATTTTGAGGCCCGAAACGTCCCACGAAAATCACGCGGTTTGGGTGACGTAATTTCAAGAGCAAACAAAACGAAGACCTCGAAAAAAAGTGTTGACAAAATGTGCCTCATTTGCAATTTTTGCACTAAAAAAGGGCTTTCAAAATTTTGGGACCAATATTTTTTATTATTCCACGGGTGGTGCTTTAGATTTTTGTCCTACCTGTATGATCGCTATAGCAGGGCAAATGATTTCGGGTTTCTGTAAAGCGGCGGAAGGGATGCGATGGGGATTACGACGCGATAAGGGGCCCCGGGCCTGTTCCAATTGCAGGGCTCCATTTTATCAATCTTTCCTGCAAAATGTGCACAATTTTGGGACACAGTAAAAAAAAAAAAAATTATAAAAAGTGGGAAAAATAATAAAAAAAAATTGGAAAAAACCCCAGCCAAAACCCCAACCCCGAAAACCCGTTGGAGCTATCGGGACCGAGTCCCTACCCCTTGGGGGAGTAATTTGCGTGGGGCAGCGATGCGAAAATTTTTCAAACAGCTTTGAGGGAAGCAAATAAATGTAAGCGTCCCGGTCTCGATCGGGTTCGGGCAATTTTTTGGTGGCTAGAATCGCGCGGGCTCGAGGGTGCGAAGGGTTCGATTAGAGGACGGTTTTTTACATAGCGGGGTGATTACATTGGGGGGAATAAAAGCGGGAAAGACTCGTTTTTGGGGAGAGATCGTACCGCGGGTTTGAAAACCCTAACTGGCCGGTGGGGGGTGATTAACGCAAAACTATATGAACCCCGACAATTTTTTTCGAGGATGCGAAAGACATTGTGCTCGAAACCCTGCAAAAAAGTTTTGGAAGTACTTTAAAAGTGAAAGTGAAAAACTGTGTTCAAACCCCCCCCTGGGAAATTTGGTCGGGGGATAAGAGCGGCCAAAAAGAGTAAACAAAAACAGAAACAGAACCTTTCCAAAGTTCCCATCTCACGAGTGTACAGCGACCGGGGGTCCGAGCCCCCGCTTGCCTCGTTAGAAGAATTTTAAGAAAAGCGACCGGGGGGGGTTTGTCGCGAAACCCCGATTTAAATGTAAATATAAAAAAATATAATCCAATGCGCCGGGGTGCCTATTAAATTTCCGCGAGAAAAAAATAATGAAGGGAGCGGTTTTAAACGTGCAATCCAAAGACAATGCGTGTTTCGGGGTGGACGGGGGTCGCTGCTTTGTATCCCGCCAAAGAAACGCGGATCGGGAAAATCGTACCCGCATTACACAAAAGGCTGAATCTTCCAGGGGCTTGAGTTTCCCCGGGGGGTTTAATCAAATTAAAAAATTTTTAACTTTATAACGAATTTTGATAAAGGGATAATGCATCCGGGGAAAAGAAATAGCGTTGTCCCCGATACGCTGAGCAAACAAAAGAAGGGGGCAGGCAAAAATTTAACTTGCGTATATACAAGATACGCAAGAGTCGGACAATTTTTCATGGATCAAGAATTTATCCCCTCTTTTGAGCTCACAAAAATTTAGCAAAAATTCTGGCCAAAATATAAACTGCGATCGGTTTCTTTTATTTAAAAAAAAAAGCAATATATAAAATTTTATACGAAAAAAAAAAAATTAATTTTTTCTATTTTTTTTTTTTTTCAGATGTTTACACTATTTTTTTTCGGGACAAGTTGCAATTTGCCCCCACGTCAATATGGTTTGAGAAAAGAACGCGGGCCATCCGTTTTCCGGGGGTAAGGAAAAAGGGGGTCACTTCAACAACTAAAACAGGGAAAAGGGGCCTTCCTTTTGCGGATCGCCGCCGGGGGCTTAAGTGCGGGTTTCTGGGGAAAAAAACCGACAGCGACCGATGACGTCTACGTACACGTTTTCAAAATCCTAAGTATTTGGTAGCTTATTTTTGTAATTGTTCGTACGAAAGAAAACGTTATCCGCGTATCATTCTCGCCCCAATACGGGGCTGCTTTTCCCTGGTTGGGAAAAATTACAAAAATTTCCCCAACGCGTAAAGACTATTTTTAAACCCCGAATGTCCCCTGGTAAATTTTAAAGCGAGATTTAGCGGGGAAAAATTTCACAAGGGGCGACACACTGGCACATTTGCGAAAAAAACCCTTCGAGCCCAAAACGATACAAGCGTACGCGATCTTGCCTTTTACCGGGCGGTACCGAGGTCCCGGCATTTTAAACTGCAATTTATTTAGGTTAAATTAACATTTTATCATCGAGGAAAAAAGCTAAACCCCGTTTTTGAAGGCTCGGGTCAAGTACTCCCCCATAACGAAAGAAAAAAAATATTTCATTCACGAAAAACCCTTTAAAAATAAACCCCCGAAAAATCAAATTTGGGGGAAGGATATAAAACTACGGTTTCATTCCCCCAAACCCCTTTCAAATTTCTCAGTACTAGTCTCGAAAAAAATTTGGGATCGTTTTTTAAATAATGATAAAAATCCAAATTTTAAAAACGAAATTTTTAAAATTTTTCGACCGAAGGTTTTAATTTATTGACGGGGAAAAGGTGTCTTTCCATACGGAATTTCATTGACTGTGTCGATAGGTTGGGAAGAACGTGTTTACCCCCGCGCAATAATTTTACCCGTTCCTTGACCGGTGAACACCGTATCCGAGAGCGTTACGCGCCCGCCGAAAACGGGCCCGGAGGCGGTTTTTCCGTTCGAACGCTGGGCGAAACAGGGACTTTTATTTAAAAACGGAAAGTCCCCTTTATTGGGGCCCACATTTTTGAAAATTTTCGCGACAAATGTACGGAAAATTATGGGTCGAACCCCCCTATTATTATATTTTTTCCGGATACAAAGTGGGGGCGAATGCAAAACATACGAATTTACCCTTTTTAAAACTTACTGTATCGATATGGTTATGTTTTTCGAAAGGGGGGAATCGGTGGCCTGAGCCCAAAGTTTCCGGGGAGATACGCGCGAGCCCAAAAACAATTTCACGCCGTCTTACGATCCTCGAAAACCCTCCTCGACATGATTTATTTTTGATGTAAAAAACTTTTTACGGTTTTGGGGGATTTTCAACCGGTTTCCCTATGCCGAATTTGATGGGTCCCCACGACATCCTGACTTGACTTTTGGCGATCGCTTCGGATTCGCCCATAGGTTTTTATTCTCGAGGTTTGATCTCGAGTATCCGCAACATCTTCACGACCCCGCACCCCCCCCCCCCTGACCTACCGTTTTGTCCCCCCGCGCGATAAGCCGCCCGGCAAGCGGCAGGGGCAAGCTTTCCCCGCGGGCATTTACGATAAGAAAACGTTTACTCCCTACAAATATCGCAAACCCGCAACAATGCATGCGTCACGGCCTTCGCGTCCCAAAGTAAAATCGCGTTTTTTTCAAAATTTGCTCAATTCCCCCTGGTTCCCCGGGTTACATCGAACCCCCAACACCCCGGGTTTTGAAAAGCGCGCGACAAACGATTTTTGAGAAAAAATTTTTTAAAATTTAAAGAACAACGCGGTTTTTGGGAAAACATGGAAAAAAGGGGGCAATCACGTGATGTAAAATTATTAAAAAGTGGGAAAGGACATACGGCGCGGGGGCGATGATGCGAAACCAAATTTTTACAGCAGGAGCGTCTTTTTGGAAAATTTTGGGCGCTGTCGAATTTTGCAAAATCGAAGGGGAAATTTAAAAAAACCGATCTACGTCGGTATGTCATCCTAGAATTTCTAAAAAAGTGTTTGTACGAATTTTATCACGAATACCTGGGGACCCTTATATCGAGAGAAAAGTAAAAAATGTACACCGATACCGACACCCTTTATTTTTCACACGATTTCGAGGATGTTTCGAGAATATGGGAAAAGCGATATCGCTAATTCGACACGAGCGGTTATCCGGCTAATAAAAAGCGTACGGGATAAAACCCCTGAGAACCCGGAAAATGCCGGGGGTTGATTTAAAAGGGCAGAATAACGGTGCGACATGACTGAAATTTGGGCGGGCTTAGAGCAAAAATTACGCGTTTTTCGAGTAATAGTAAAAAAAGGGTACAAAAAAGGTTAAAGGCGCAAGAGTAAAAGCGTAGCGGGGGAAGATAACGTTCGCGTTACACGCGGTGGGCCCCCCCCCCCCGCCCGAAAGAAAATTTAAATGACTCGACAGGGGTCATTTCATAAGGTCAAAATTGAAAGAAGTGTACACCCAAACAGCGAGACAAAAAAACGCCCTGAGTCCGACCCCCCCCACGACAAGCGATAATCGTACCCGATTCCCCACCGACACGCTACCGTGGGGGGAAAACCGGATACCCTTAAAAATGTAAAAGTAATGTAATGTAAAAGTAATGTAATGTTGTTTTTTATGTAAAGTATGCCTGTATAAAGGAAAAAAAAAGAAATATATTTTTTACTTTCTTTTTTTTTTTATATTTCATTTTTTTATATGCGGATACATCTTACACATATTATACTTTTATAAAATTTTTAAAAATATTTCAGATACTTTTTCATTAATTTTTTATTTTTTATATGTTAAAAATAAAAAAACAGTTTTTTTAAAGAATTAAAACCCCCTTGTCCTTTGGGGTATCCAAATTGGCGATCCAATTTGAAACCCAAACCCTTTTACGTAAAACCCCGTCCCCCATTTTTGGGGCAGAAACTTTCTCCACGAGATACCCTGGGAAGTCGCGCGACGCAAAATGTACTCGTAGAAAAGCCCCCCGACAATTTTTTTGGATAGTCCTGAGTAAATAGGTTTTCGGGAATTTGTACGCTGCAACCCTTTTTTAAAGATCTTAAAAACCTCGGTGGTCCAAAATTTTGGGGTGTAACCCCTTTTCCCAAGATCGTCTTGTACTTGCTAACGCGTACCGAGTCACCTATTTTTTAAAAATTTTCCCGGGCCCGCGATTTTTATCGTGCTGTAAAACCGTAGCCAAGAGTCTTTAGGGATCGCCGGGGGGGGGAACGTGAAGGGTCGCAAAACCGATCGTTCGGGTGCTTGGTGTGTTGTAATCCGACACGAGTCGCGGCAACGCGTCGACCCACTTGTAAAATTCCCTTGAAACGTAAAAATTTTTCCACAAGTGTTTTTTTTAACGTGCGATTGAATCGTTTTTGAAAGACGTTTCCTTTAACACCGAAAAACGGGGGAATAATTATTTATCCGTGTTTCTTTTACGAGGGCGTTGGGAGGCGGCCCATATATTTGGCCCCTATTCGCCCAGCGTTCAAATGGAAAACCGCTTCCAGACCTTCTCGGCGTGCGCGTAAAACCCCTTCCCCGGGTACGGTGTCACCGGGAAGGAACCCGTTTAAAAATTTTTCGCGCGGTGGGGAAACACGTATCGTGCAAAAAATATCGACACAGTCAATGTATTGTTTTGGAAAAACCCTTTTTTTTTTGCGTAATAAATTGAACTCTTCGGTCGATAAAACTTGAAAATTTTGAATTTTTTAAAAAAATGGAGGGTTTTTCATTTTTTTTAGAAACGATGCCCAAATTTTTTTAGGGGCTAGTACTGAGAAATTTTTACGGATCGATGAACCGTAGCTTTTTATCGCTTCCCAATTGGGTCCCTTTTGGCGGTATCTTTAAAAGGGGTTTCGTGAATGAAAATATACTTTCTTTCGTTATCGGGAGTACGTTAATGATTCCCTTTGAAGCGTTTAGCTATTTCCTCATGATAAATTTGAAAAAGTAAACCCGTAAATTTTGGAAAAAATATTTGGGAAAGGGAAAAAAAAATCTTTTAATTTTTAAAATTTCAGTGTTGGAATTCCCCGGGAAACCCCGGGACCGGGGCCCCGGGAAGAAAGGCAAAGATCGCGTACGCGTGTATCGTCTTTCTCGAACGGTTTTTTTGCAAAAGTGACAGTGTGGCGCTGTGAAACTTTTTCCCCCTCATCTCGCGTTAAATTTAACCCCTGGGGGGGATTCGTGGTTAAAAAGTCTTTTTCGCGTTGCGCTAAATTCTGTAATTTTTTCCCCGAAACCCCGAAACGCAGTCCGTATTGCGGGGAGAATGAATACGCGGATAAAGATTGTCGTACGAACAATGTAATAATAAGCTACGCTAAATACTTGATGATGTTGAAACGTTACGTAGACTCATCGGACGCTGTCGGGCCCCTTTTTCAGCAAGCACCCCCAAATTTGGCGTATACGGGCAAAAAGGAAAACCCCTCCTTTTTGTTGGGAGTTGTTTTAAGTGAGCCAATTGTTCCCTTAAACGCCCGGTAAATCGGTGGGCACTCGTTAAATTTTCGAAAAGCTACAGTGTGGGGATTGCAACTTGTCGTCCCCATCCAAAATAGTTTTTAAACATTTTGTAAAAAAAAAAAATAGAAAAAATTAAATTTTTTTTTTTCGTATATATTTTTATATTGCATTTTTTTTAAATATACGTACCGTCGCCCGAATTTTTTGGCCAAATGTTTGCCAAATTTTGACCACGAAACGGGAAAAATTCTTGATCCAGCAAAAAGTCCGAAGTCCTTTCGTATCTTGTATATACAGCAAGTTTATTTCCCGTCCTTTCCTTTTTTTCGCCAGACGTATCGGGACAAAAAACTTTTCTCTTTCTCGATGCAGTATACATTATCGAAATGTCGTTATGAAGTTTTAAAATTTTTAAATTTTATTAAAAAGCACTTTTGGGAAAACCCAAAGTCCTGGGGATTTAGCACGGTTTTTGTAAAGGGGGGAAAGATGATTCCCCATCCGCGTTTCTTTCGTGGGTCAAAACGCGACCACCGTTCCCGCAAACACCCCTTGTCTTTGGATTTTCCCTTTTTTCACCGTTCTCTTCATTTTATTTCTCGCGGTAATTTTAAAATGGCACCCCCCCGGCATTTGGGTTTATTTTTTAATTTACAGTTTAAAACGAGGGTTTTGCGACAAAACCACCCCCGTCGCTTTTTGAAAAATTTTTCTAAAGAGGCAAGCGTGGGGGTCGACGACCCTCGTGTACCAATCGTGTAGATCGGATGGCGAAAGAGTTAAAAGTTTGGTATTTATACTCTTTTTGGGGCTCTTTTCACCCGCACGAATTAAACCCGGGAAAACAGTATTTACTTTTACGTTAAAAAATCCCTTTTCCCTAACCCTTTTTTCCTTTCGAGCACAATGTCTTTTTTGGGAAACCTCAGAAAATTTTTTCGCGGTTTGATATAGTATGCGGTTTTAAAACCGCACCGGGGAAATATACGGGTTTTTGAACGCGGTATCGATCTCCCCGCCCAAAAGAGTCCCTTTTCCCCCGTTTCCCCCCACTGTAATCCCAACCCCTTGTAAAACCGTCCCCTCTAACCCCAAAACTTGCACCCCCGGTCGCCCCCCCCCCCGGGAAAAATTTTAGCCACCAAAAAATTTTCGAACCCGATCGAGAGCCGGGGGACCCCTTTCACTAACGGTTTTCGGCTGTTTTTATAAAATTTTCGCATCGCTGCGCCCCCCCCCCCCCGGGAAAAACTCGCCCAAGGTAGCGATCGGTTCGAAAGCTCCACAGGTTTTCCCTTCGGTTTTCTCGGTGTTTTTTCCCTTTTTTTTTTTATTTTTTAATTTTTAAAATGTTTTTTTTACTGTGTGCAAATTGGGCACATATTGCATGGAAAAAACTATACAAAGGGGGTCCTGCTTTAGAACAGGACCCCCACTTTTCACGTCGTATATCTCAAACAATTCTTTCCCAAACCGGGATAACTGTACCCGAAATCAGGTTTCTATAGGGGATCATACGGGTAGTACATAAATCTAAAGCCCCACCCTTTGGAATAATAAAAATATGGGGGCAAAATTTTGTACTTTCCGTTTAGTCCCCAAAAAATTTTGGGAAGGGCACTATCTTGTCAACACCTTTTTTCAGGTCTTCGCTTTGATCCTCTTGTAATTTCTGTCATCCGGACAAGCCTGATCTTCGTCGGATGATTCTTTCCCCGGAATTATTTTCTGTTTCCAATTTTATCTTCGTCATTATCTTTTTTTCCATTTTGGCAGATTATCACAAAATCTTCCCCTTTTCCGCAAAATTGACACACACAAAAAATACAAGTACCCCCTGACCTTTTTAACCGTATACGGACCCAAGCTTTCAAAAACGCATTAAAAAGAGTTTTGAAACCCTTCGTTCTTTATTTTTTATTTTTCTATGGGGGGGTAAAAACCCCCGGTGGTTCTTTTCTTTTTTATAATAAATTCTAGCAGCCGGACATCGGCGCTTTGCCTTATTAAACTAATTTAAGTTTCGCCCCAAAGGCGTGGCGGCTCCTCCCGGAAAAAAAGGAGAGACCACCCCCGATGGTTTCCCATTTTTTTTATAATAAATTATAGCAGCCGGGGAAACCGGGGGTAGCCTTTTCATCTTTTTACGAAATTCAATAATGCCGCACTTGGGAATAGGGCCCAGGGCGATATTTGGGTTTTTAAAAGTTTTTTTAAATTTGAGCGGTCGGACCCCTTTTTTTGGCACCGCCCTTTTTAATTTCACCGCGCTGTTTAAAGCTCCCGCGAAAGCTCCCCCCCCCGGTGACGTCATTCCCCCCCGCCCCGAAAATCCCCCCCCGCCCGCGTGACGTCAGCCCCCTCGCCCGCCGGGAACCCCCCCCACCCCCAACTTCCCCACCCGGGGCCTTTAGTTAGAATCTCCCTTTTTAAACTACTTATTTCATTTTTGTAAACGAATCGTTATCCGCGTATCATTCCCCTCGGATAAACCCATTGTTTTCCCTTGGGTTTGCGAAGAACTAAAAAAATTTTGCGCAACGTTTTTAAAAAATATTTTTTTTTCAGCTAAAAGTCCCCATGGTAAATTTAAAATCTGAGAAAGGGAAAAATTTAAAGCGCAACACAATGTCACATTTGCGGGGAAACCCCTTGTACAAGGGCGATACACGGTTTCCGTCATTGCCAAACTTTACCGGGCGTACAGAGGTTTCCCCCGCATTCAAATTGCAATTTAAATTTTAAAGATTCTTTTTTCATTTCCCAAAAGTTTTTATAAAAAATCCGGTTTAAAGAGGAAAATTTTTTTATCAGGAAAAAGCACAGCGTTCGAAAGGAAAAAATCGAGTTACTTGATAACAAAAAAAAAAAATATATACGTTTACGAAAAAAGTTTTTAAAATTTGGGGAAAAAAATCAAAAAACATATTTAAAATTGCATTTTATCGATTTGATA
>CAJQTV010004245.1:0-10488 GCA_907163055.1 Formica aquilonia x Formica polyctena | reverse complement strand
GAAGGAAATTTGCGTACACTTCCATCTTAGCTTTGTAAGCCGAGAAGCGTTGTTCCTCAATTTTCTTGATGTGTTATGGAAACTTTCGGTATATCTCACTCACAGGTACGTAACTAAATCGTTCCGAACTAAGGAAACTTGCGTACATAGCGATCTTAGCTCTGTGTGCCGAGAAGCGTTGTTCCTCAATTTCCTTGATGTGTTATGAAAATTTCGGCAATATCTCGCTTACAGGCACGTAACTACGTCGTTCCGAACGAAGGAAACTTGCGTACATAGCGATCTTAGCTCTGTGTGCCGAGAAGCGTTGTTCCTCAATTTTCTTGATGTGTTATGAAAACTTTCGGTATATCTCACTTACAGGTACGTAACTAAGTCGTTCCGAACGAAGGAAACTTGCGTATATAGCGATCTTATTTTTGTAAGTCGAGAAGCGTTGTTCCTCTATTTCCATGATGTGTTATGAAAGTTTTTGGCAAATCTCGCTTACAGGCACGTAACTAAGTCGTTCTGAACGATGGGAAACTTCGCGTACACTTGCAAATCTTAGCTTTGTAAGCCGAGAAGCGTTGTTCCTCAATTTTCTTGATGTGTTATGAAAACTTTCGGTATATCTCACTCACAGGTACGTAACTAAGTCGTTCCTAACGAAGGAAACTTGCGTACAAAGCGATCTTAGCTCTGTGTGCCGAGAAGCGTTGTTTTTCAATTTCCTTGATGTGTTATGAAAACTTTCGGTATATCTCACTTACAGGTATGTAACTAAGTCGTTCCGAACGAAGGAAACTTGCGTACATAGCGATCTTAGCTCTGTGTGCCGAGAAGCGTTGTTCCTCAATTTCCTTGATGTGTTATGAAAATTTTCGGCAAATCTCGCTTACAGGCACGTAACTAAGTCGTTCCGAACAAAGGAAACTTGCGTACATTTCCATCTTCTTAGCTTTGTAAGCCGAGAAGCGTTGTTCTCCTCAATTTTTTGATGTGTTATGAAAACTTTCGGCAAATCTCACTCTTAACAGGTACGTAACTAAGTCGTTCCGAACGAAGGAAACTTGCGTACATAGCGATCTTAGCTCTGTGTGCCGAGAAGCGTTGTTCCTCAATTTCCTTGATGTGTTATGAAAATTTTCGGCATATCTCGCTTTCAGGCACGTAACTAAGTCGTTCCGAACAAAGGAAACTTGCGTACATAGCGATCTTAGCTCTGTGTGCCGAGAAGCGTTGTTCCTCAATTTCCTTGATGTGTTATGAAAACTTTCGGTATATCTCACTTACAGGTACGTAAACTAAGTCGTTCCGAACGAAGGAAACTTGCGTACATAGCGATCTTAGCTCTGTGTGCCGAGAAGCGTTGTTCCTCAATTTCCTTGATCTGTTATGAAAATTTTTGGCAAATCTCGCTTAAAGGCACGTAACTAAGTCGTTCCGAACGAAGGAAACTTGCGTACATAGCGATCTTAGCTCTGTGTGCCGAGAAGCGTTGTTCCTCAATTTCCTTGATGTGTTATGAAAATATTCGGCAAATCTCACTTACAGGCACGTAACTAAGTCGTTCCGAACAAAGGAAACTTGCGTACATAGCGATCTTAGCTCTGTGTGCCGAGAAGCGTTGTTCCTCAATTTCCTTGATGTGTTATGAAATTTTCGGCAAATCTCGCTTACAGGCACGTAACTAAGTCGTTCCGAACGAAGGCAACTTGCATACATAGCGATCTTAGCTCTTGTATGCCGAGAAGCGTTGTTCCTCAATTTTCTTGATGTGTTATGAAAACTTTTGGTATATCTCTCTTACAGGTACGTAACTAAGTCGTTCCGAACGAAGGAAACTTGCGTACATAGCGATCTTAGCTCTGTGTGCCGAGAAGCGTTGTTCCTCAATTTCCTTGATGTGTTATGAAAACTTTCGGCATATCTCACTTACAGGTACGTAACTAAGTCGTTCCGAACGAATGAAACTTGCGTACATAGCGATCTTAGCTCTGTGTGCAAAGAAGCGTTGTTCCTCAATTTCCTTGATGTGTTATGAAAATGTTCGGCAATTCTTGCTTACAGGCACGTAACTAACTCGTTACGGACGAAGGAAACTTGCGTACATAGCGGTCATAGCTCTGTGAGCCGAGAAGCGTTGTTCCTCAATTTCCTTGATGTGTTATGAAAATTTTCGGCAAATCTCGCTTACAGGCACGTAACTAAGTCGTTCCGAACGAAGGAAACTTGCGTACATAGCGATCTTAGCTCTGTGTGCCGAGAAGCATTGTTCTTCAATTTTCTTGATGTGTTATGAAAACTTTTCGGTATATCTCACTTACAGGTACGTAACTAAGTCGTTCCGAACGAAGGAAACTTGCGTACATAGCGATCTTAGCTCTGTGTGCCGAGAAGCGTTGTTCCACAATTTCCTTGATGTGTTATGAAAATTTTCGGCAAATCTCACTTACAGGCACGTAACTAAGTCGTTCCGAACGAAGGAAACTTGCGTACACTTTCATCTTTGCTATGTAAGCCGAGAAGCGTTGTTCCTCATTCGTTCCGAACGAAGGAAACTTGCGTACAAGCGATCTTATCTCTGTGTGCCGAGAAGCGTTGTTCCTCCATTTTCCTTGATGTGTTATGAAAACTTTCGGTATATCTCACTTACAGGTACGTAACTAAGTCGTTCCGAACGAAGGAAACTTGCGTACATAGCGATCTTAGATCTGTGTGCCGAGAAGCGTTGTTCCTCAATTTCCTTGATGTGTTATGAAAATTTTAGGCAAATCTCGCTTACAGGCACGTAACTAAGTCGTTCCGAACGAAGGAAACTTGCGTACATAGCGATCTTAGCTCTGTGTGCCGAGAAGCGATGTTCCTCAATTTCCTTGATGTGTTATGAAAACTTTCGGTATATCTCACTAACAGATACGTAACTAAGTCGTTCCGAACGAAGGAAACTTGCGTACATAGCGATCTTAGCTCTGTGTGCCGAGAAGCGTTGTTCCTCAATTTCCTTGATGTGTTATGAAAACTTTCGGCAAATCTCGCTTACATGCACTTAACTATGTCGTTCCGAAAGCATGAAACTTGCGTACATAGCGATCTTTAGCTCTGTGTGCCGAGAAGCGTTGGTCCTCAATTTCCTTGATGTGTTATGAAAACTTTCGGCAAATCTCGCTTACAGGCACGTAACTAAGTCGTTCCGAACGAAGGAAACTTGCGTACACTTCCATCTTAGCTTTGTAAGCCGAGAAGCGTTGTTACTCAATTTTCTTGATGTGTTATGAAAACTTTCGGTATATCTCACTTACAGGTACGTAACTAAGTCGTTCCGAACGAAGGAAACTTGCGTACATAGCGATCTTAGCTCTGTGTGCCGAGAAGCGATGTTCCTCAATTTTCTTGATGTGTTATGAAAACTTTCGGTATATCTCACTTACAGGTACATAATTAGGTGGTTCCGAACGAAGGAAACTTGTGAACATAGCGATCTGAGCTCTGTGTGCCGAGAAGCGTTGTTCCTCAATTTCCTTGATGTGTTATGAAAATTTTCGGCAAATCCCGCTTACAGGCACGTAACTAAGTCGTTCCGAACGAAGGAAACTTGCGTACATAGCGATCTTATCTCTGTGAGCCGAGAAGCGTTGTTCCTCAATTTCCTTAATGTGTTATGAAAATTTTCGGCATATCTTACTTACAGGGACGTAACTATGTCGTTCCGAACAAAGGAAATTTGCGTACATAGCGATCTTAGCTCTGTGTGCCGAGAAGCGTTGTTCCTCTATTTCCTTGATGTGTTATGAAAATTTTCGGCAAATCTCGCTTACAGGCACGTAACTAAGTCGTTTCGAACAAAGGAAACTTGCGTACACTTCCATCTTAGCTTTGTAAGCCGAGAAGCGTTGTTCCTCAATTTCCTTGATGTGTTATGAAAATTTTCGGCAAATCTCGCTTACAGGCACGTAACTAAGTCGTTCCGAACGAAGGAAACTTGCGCACATAGCGATCATAGCTTTGTAAGCCGAGAAGCGTTGTTCCTCAATTTCCTTGATGTGTTATGAAAATTTTCAGCAAATCTCGCTTACAGGCACGTAACTAAGTCGTTCCGAACGAAGGAAACTTGCGTACATAGCGATCTTAGCTCTGTGAGCCGAGAAGCGTTGTTCCTCCAATTTCCTTGATGTGTTATGAAAATTTCGGCAAATCTCACTTACAGGTACGTAACTAAGTCGTTCCGAACGAAGGAAACTTGCGTACATAGCGATCTTATCTCTGTGTGCCGAGAAGCGTTGTTCCTCCATTTCCTTGATGTGTTATGAAATTTTCGGCAAATCTCGCTTACAGGCACGTAACTAAGTCGTTCCGAACGAAGGAAACTTGCGTACATAGCGATCTTAGCTCTGTGTTCCGAGAAGCGTTGTTCCTCAATTTCCTTGATGTGTTATGAAAACTTTCGGTATATCTCGCTTACAGGCACGTAACTAAATCGTTCCGAACGAAGGAAACTTGCGTACATAGCGATCTTAGGTCTGTGAGCCGAAAAGCATTGTTCCTCAATTTCCTTGAAGTGTTATGAAAATTTTCGGCAAATCTCACTTACAGGCACGTAACTAAGTCGTTCCGAACGAAAGGAAACTTGCACGTACATAGCGATCTTAGTCTGTGTAATCGAGAAGCGTTGTTCCTCAATTTTCTTTGATGTGTTATGAAAATTTTCGGTACATCTCACTTACAGGCACGTAACTAAGTCGTTCCGAACGAAGAAAACTTGCGTACATAGCGATCTTAGCTCTGTGTGCCGAGAAGCGTTGTTCCTCAATTTCCTTGATGTGTTATGAAAATTTTCGGCAAATCTCGCTAACAGGCACGTAACTAAGTCGTTCCGAACTAAGGAAACTTGCGTACATAGCGATCTTAGCTCTGTGTGCCGAGAAGCGTTGTTCCTCAATTTCCTTGATGTGTTATGAAAACTTTCGGCAAATCTCGCTTACAGGCACCTAACTAAGTCGTTCCGAACGAAGGAAACTTGCGTACATAGCGATCTTATCTCTGTGTGCCGAGAAGCGTTGTTCCTCAATTTCCTTGATGTGTTATGAAAACTTTCGTAATATCTCACTTACAGGCACGTAACTAAGTCGTTCCGAACGAAGGAAACTTGCGTACATAGCGATCTTATCTCTGTGAGCCGAGAAGCGTTGTTCCTCAATTTCCTTGATGTGTTATGAAAATTTTAGGCAAATCTCGCTTACAGGCACGTAACTAAGTCGTTCCGAACGAAGGAAACTTGCGTACATAGCGATCTTAGCTCTGTGTGCCGAGAAGCGTTGTTCCTCTATTTCCTTGATGTTTTATGAATATTTTCGGCAAATCTCGCTTACAGGCACGTAACTAAGTCGTTCCGAACGAAGGAAACTTGCGTACATAGCGATCTTAGCTCTGTGTGCCGAGAAGCGTTTTCCTCCCCTTGCCCACGGTCAATTTTCCTTGATGTGTTATGAAAATTTTCGGCAAATCTCGCTTACAGGCACGTAACTAAGTCGTTCCGAACGAAGGAAACTTGCGTACATAGCGATCTTAGCTCTGTGTGCCGAGAAGCGTTGTTCCTCAATTTCCTTGATGTGTTATGAAATAATTCGGTATATCTCACTTACAGGTACGTAACTAAGTCGTTCCGAACGAAGGAAACTTGCGTACATAGCGATCTTAGCTCTGTGTGCCGAGAAGCGTTGTTCCTCAATTTTCTTGATGTGTTTCTATGAAAAATTTTCGGCGCTAATCTCACTTACACAGGCACGTAACTAAGTCGTTCCGAACGAAGGAAACTTGCGTACATAGCGATCTTAGCTCTGTGTGCCGAGAAGCGTTGTTCCTCATTTCCTTGATGTGTTATGAAAATTTTCGGCAAATCTCGCTTACAGGCACGTAACTAAGTCGTTCCGAACGAAGGAAACTTGCGTACATAGCGATCTTAGCTCTGTGTGCCGAGAAGCGTTGTTCCTCAATTTCCTTGATTGGTTATGAAAATTTTCGGCAAATCTCGCTTACAGGCACGTAACTAAGTCGTTCCGAACGAAGGAAACTTGCGTACATAGCGATCTTAGCTCTGTGTGCCGAGAAGCGTTGTTCCTCAATTTCCTTGATGTGTTATGAAAACTTTCGGTATATCTCACTTACAGGTACGTAACTAAGTCGTTCCGAACGAAGTTAACTTGCGTACATAGCGATCTTAGCTCTGTGTGCCGAGAAGCGTTGTTCCTCAATTTCCTTGATGTGTTATGAAAACTTTCGGTATATCTCACTTACAGGTACGTAACTAAGTCGTTCCGAACTAAGGAAACTTGCGTACATAGCGATCTTAGCTCTGTGAGCCGAGAAGCGTTGTTCCTCAATTTCCTTGATGTGTTATGAAAACTTTCGGTATATCTCACTTACAGGCACGTAACTAAGTCGTTCAGAACGAAGGAAACTTGCGTACATAGCGATCTTATCTCTGTGTGCCGAGAAGCGTTGTTCCTCTATTTCCTTGATGTGTTATGAAAATTTTCGGCAAATCTCGCTTACAGGCACGTAACTAAGTCGTTCCGAACGAAGGAAACTTGCGTACAAAGCGATCTTAGCTTTTTGTGAGCCGAGAAGCGTTGTTCCTCAATTTCCTTGATGTGTTATGAAAATTTTCGGCAAATCTCGCTTACAGGCACGTAACTAAGTCGTCCGAACGAAGGAAACTTGCGTACATAGCGATCTTAGATCTGTGTGCCGAGAAGCGTTGTTCCTCAATTTCCTTGATGTGTTATGAAAATTTTCGGCAAATCTCGCTTACAGGCACGTAACTAAGTCGTTCCGAACGAAGGAAACTTGCGTACATAGCGATCTTTTCTCTGTGAGTCGAGAAGCGTTGTTCCTCCATTTCCTTGATGTGTTATGAAAATTTCGGCAAATCTCGCTTACAGGCACGTAACTAAGTCGTTCCGAACGAAGGAAACTTGCGTACATAGCGATCTTATCTCTGTGAGGACCGAGAAGCGTTGTTCCTCAATTTCCTTGATGTGTTATGAAAATTTTCGGCAATTCTCGATTACAGGCACGTAACTAAGTCGTTCCGAACGAAGGAAACTTGCGTACATAGCGATCTTATCTCTGTGTGCCGAGAAGCGTTGTACCTCAATTTCCTTGATTTGTTATGAAAACTTTCGGTATATCTCACTTACAGGTACGAAACTAAGTCGTTCCGAACGAAGGCAACTTGCGTACATAGCGATCTTAGCTCCTTGTGCCGAGAAGCGTTGTTGCCCATTTTCCTTGATGTGTTATGAAAATTTTCGGTATATCTCACTTACAGGTACGTAACTATGTTGTTCCAAACGAAGGAAACTTGCGTACATAGCGATCTTAGCTCTGTGTGCCGAGAAGCGTTGTTCCTCAATTTCCTTGATGTGTTATGAAAATTTTCGACAAATCTCGCTTACAGGCACGTAACTAGTCGTTCCGAACGAAGGAAACTTGCGTACATAGCGATCTTAGCTATGTGTGCCGAGAAGCGTTGTTCCTCAATTTCCTTGATGTGTTATATGAAAATTTTCGGCAAATCTCGCTTACAGGCACGTAACTAAGTCGTTCCGAACGAAGGAAATTTGCGTACATTCGATCTTAGCTTTGTGTGCCGAGAAGCGTTGTTCCTCTATTTCCTTGATGTGTTATGAAAATTTCGGCAAATCTCGCTTACAGGCACGTAACTAAGTCGTTCCGAACGAAGGAAACTTGCGTACATATCCGATCTTATCTCTGTGAGCCGAGAAGCGTTGTTCCTCAATTTCCTTGATGTGTTATGAAAATTTTCGGCAAATCTCACTTACATTAACGTAACTAAGTCGTTCCGAACGAAGGAAACTTGCGTACATAGCGATCTTATCTCTGTGAGCCGAGAAGCGTTGTTCCTCAATTTCCTTGATGTGTTATGAAAATTTTCGGCAAATCTCACTTACAGGCACGTAACTAAGTCGTTCCGAACGAAGGGAAACTTGCGTACACTTCCATCTTAGCTGTGTGAGCCGAGAAGCGTTGTTCCTCAATTTCCTTGATGTGTTATGAAAATTTTCGGCAAATCTCACTTACAGGCACGTAACTAAGTCGTTCCGCACGAAGGAAACTTGCGTACATAGCAATCTTAGCTCTGTGAGCCGAGAACGTCTTTTCTCAATTGTCCTTGATGGTGTTGATGAAACCTTTTCGGCAATTCACGTACATAACGTAAGTAATCGTTCCGAAACGAAGGAAACATACGTACAAAACGATCTTTCTCTGTGAGACCGAGAAGCGTTGTTCCTCAATTTCCTTGATGTGTTATGAAAATTTCGGCAAATCTCACTTACAGGCACGTAACTAAGTCGTTCCGAACGAAGGAAACATGCGTACATAGCGATCTTATCTCTGTGAGCCGAGAAGCGTTGTTCCTCAATTTCCTTGATGTGTTATGAAAATTTTCGGCAAATCTCACTTACAGGCACGTAACTAATTCGTTCCGAACGAAGGAAACTTGCGTACATAGTGATCTTATCTCTGTGAGCCGAGAAGCGTTGTTCCTCAATTTCCTTGATGTGTTATGAAAATTTTCGGCAAATCTCACTTACAGGCACGTAACTAAGTCGTTCCGAACGAAAGGAAACTTGCGTACATAGCGATCTTAGCTCTGTGTGCCGAGAAGCGTTGTTCCTCAATTTCTTTGATGTGTTATGAAAATTTTCGGCAAATCTCACTTACAGGCACGTAACTAAGTCGTTCCGAACGAAGGAAACTTGCGTACATAGCGATCCATTATCTTTTGTGAGCCGAGAAGCGTTGTTCCTCAATTTCTTGATGTGTGTTATGAAAATTTCGGCAAATCTCACTTACAGGCACGTAACTAAGTCGTTCCGAACGAAGGAAACTTGCGTACATAGCGATCTTAGCTCTGTGAGCCGAGAAGCGTTGTTCCTCAATTTCCCTGATGTGTTATGAAAATTTTCGGGATATCTCACTTACAGGCACGTAACTAAGTCGTTCCGAACGAAGGAAACTTGCGTACATAGCGATCTTATCTCTGTGAGCCGAGAAGCGTTGTTCCTCAATTTCCTTGATGTGTTATGAAAATTTTGGCAAATCTCACTTACAGGTACGTAACTAAGTCGTTCCGAACGAAGGAAACTTGCGTACATAGCGATCTTAGCTCTGTGAGCCGAGAAGCGTTGTTCCTCAATTTCCTTGATGTGTTATGAAAATTTTCGGCAAATCTCACTTACAGGCACGTAACTAAGTCGTTCCGAACGAAGGAAACTTGCGTACATAGCGATCTTAGCTCTGTGTGCCGAGAAGCGTTGTTCCTCAATTTCCTTGATGTGTTATGAAAATTTTCGGCAAATCTCACTTACAGGGACGTAACTAAGTCGTTCCGAACGAAGGAAACTTGCGTACATAGCGATCTTATCTCTGTGAGCCGAGAAGCGTTGTTCCTCAATTTCCTTGATGTGTTATGAAAATTTTCGGCAAATCCCACTTACAGGTACGTAACTAAGTCGTTCCGAACGAAGGAAACTTGCGTACATAGCGATCTTAGCTCTGTGAGCCGAGAAGCGTTGTTCCTCAATTTCCTTGATGTGTTATGAAAATTTTCGCAAATCTCGCTTACAGGCACGTAACTAAGTCGTTCCGAACGAAGGAAACTTGCGTACATAGCGATCTTATCTCTGTGAGCCGAGAAGCGTTGTTCCTCAATTTCCTTGATGTGTTATGAAAAATTTCGGCAAATCTCACTTACAGGCACGTAACTAAGTCGTTCCGAACGAAGGAAACTTGCGTACATAGCGATCTTATCTCTGTGAGCCGAGAAGCGTTGTTCCTCAATTTCCTTGATGTGTTATGAAAATTTTCGGCAAATCTCACTTTCAGGCACGTAACTAAGTCGTTCCGAACGAAGGAAACTTGCGTACATAGCGATCTTATCTCTGTGAGGCGAGAAGCGTTGTTCCTCAATTTCCTTGATGTGTTATAAAAATTTTCGGCAAATCTCACTTACAGGCACGTAACTAAGTCGTTCCGAACGAAGGAAACTTGCGTACATAGCGATCTTATCTCTGTGAGCCGAGAAGCGTTGTTCCTCAATTTCCTTGATGTGTTATGAAAATTTTCGGCAAATCTCACTTACAGGCACGTAACTAAGTCGTTCCGAACGAAGGAAACTTGCGTACATAGCGATCTTATCTCTGTGAGCCGAGAAGCGTTGTTCCTCAATTTCCTTGATGTGTTATAAAAATTTTCGGCAAATCTCGTCTACAGGCACGTAACTAAGTCGTTCCAAACGAAGGAAACTTATGTGTTATGAAAATTTTCGGCAAATCTCGCTACAGGTACGTAACTAAGTCGTTCCAAACGAAGGAAACTTGCGTACATTGCGATCTTAGCTCTGTGTGCCGAGAAGCGTTGTTCCTCAATTTCCTTGATGTGTTATGAAAATTTTTCGGGAAATCCACTTACAGGCACGTA
>CAJQTV010004242.1:0-12947 GCA_907163055.1 Formica aquilonia x Formica polyctena | reverse complement strand
AAAAAATTTTTTTTTTTTAAAAAAAAAAAAAAAAACCCCCCCCCTTTAAAAAAAAATTTTTTCCCCTTTTTTTTAAAAATTTTTTTTTTTTTTTTTTTTTTTAAAAATTTAATAAATAAATTTTTTTGTTATTTTCATTTTAAAAATTTTTTTTAAAAAAAAAAAATTCCTTTTTTTAAAATTTTTTTTTTTTAAAAAAAATTTTTTTTTCCCTTTTTTTTTTTCCCCGGGGGCCCCCAACCCAATTTTCTTTATTTTTTTAAAAAATTTTTTTCCCCCCTTTTTTTTTATTTTTTTTCCAAATTTGGGGGAAAAAAAAAAAAAAATTTTTTTTTTTTTTAAAAAAAAAAAAAATTTTTCCCAAAAAGGGTTTTTTTTTTTGGGTTTAAACCTTTTTTTTTCCAAAATTCCCCCCCCTTTTTAAAATTTAAAAAATTTTTTTTTTTTTAAAAAAAAACCCCGGGAAAAAAAAAAAAAAAAAAAACCCCCCCCCTTTTTAAGGTTAAAGGGGGGGGGGCCCCCCCCCGGGGGGGGCCTTTTTTTTAAAAACCCGGGGGAAAAAAAAAAAAAAAAGGGGGGGGGTTTTTTTTCCCCCAAAAAAAAAAAAAAAAGGGGGTTTTTAAAAAAAAAAACCCCAAAAAGGGGGGAAAAACCCCCTTTTTTAAAAAATTTTTTAAAAAAAACCCCCCCCAAAAAAGGGGGCCCGGAAGAAAACCCCAAAAGGGGAAAAACCCAAAAAAAAAAAAGGGTTTTTTTGGGTTTTAAAAAAAAACCCCCAAACAAAATTTTTTAAATTTTTTTTTTGGGGAAATTAAAAAAGGAAAAAAATTTTTTAAAACTTTTGGGAAAAAAAAAATTTTTTTTTTTTTTTTAAAAAAAACCCGGGTTTTTAATTTTTTTTTAAAAAACAAAAAAAATTTTTTTTTGGGGTTTTAAAAACCAAAAATTGGCCCCAAAACCCCCCCCCCCCCCCCCCCTTTTTTTTAAAAAAAATTAAAAAAAAAAAATTTTAAAAAAAAAAATTAAAAACCCAAACCCCCCCCCCCCCCAAAAAAAAAAAAAAAGGGGGGAAAAAAAAGGAAAAGGGGGGAAAAAAAAAAAAATTTTTGGGGTTTTTTAAAAAAATTTTTTTTTAAATTTTTTTTTTTTTTTCCCCCCCCCCAAAAAAAAAAAAATTTTTTAAAACCCCGGGGGAAAAAAAAAAAAAAAAAGGGGGGGGGAAAAAAAAAAGGGGTTTTTAAAAAAAGGGGGGGTTTTTTTTTCCCCCAAAAAGTTTTTTAAAAAAGGGGGGTTTAAACCCCCGGGGGGGGGAAAAAAAAAAAAATTTTTTAAAAATTTTAAAATTTTTTAAAAAAAAGGGGGGGAAAAATTTTCAGATATTGAAGGTTCGAAATCATTCAATAAACCGCGTCTAGCAGGACTAAACACACCGCCGCGGAATTCTCACTAAACGTCATACGGACTCGAGATCTTTGAACCCCGACAAAAATCTAATTCGCACGGAACAATGTATAAAAACTCAAACCGCTTCCGCATCGCACAAACCCCCTCCCCCTCTCCTCCCATCACATCGGTACTATTTTGTCGAAGCAGGAAAATTAAAGCGATACAAGAGATGAAATAGAAAAAAAAACCGCGACACAATTCAAAACGCGCGAGCTAATAACCCCCCCCCCCCACCACAACCGCCGAAAGAAACGGGACGAAAGCAGCCGACGGACCTTAAAAAGGAAATATTGCGGGAAATGCAGAGAGGAAATGGGAGTGTACGGGAAATTAGAAAAAAAGTATGCATGCCGAAGATATATGATTTTAAGAATATTGAGAGGGCCCGCAAACCCCGATAAAACAAAAAAAACAAGGCATAGAACTCCGCAGGGGAGAAAGAACCGAGACCCGCGTACGAGTTCCACACCGAGGAATTCCAACACGAAGAGACGCGGGATTTTTTTACCATTAAAAGAGGCTCGGCGGAATGATTTCCCCCGGAATTCGGACGGATCGCCAAAAATTGCAAGAATTTGTTGAGCGCGGCTACATATGCGGTAGAAACAAGATCGACCCGTTAGATGAAATAACGCTATTAGGAGCAGTATTATGCACGAAAATTAAAAGCAAGAAGCAATTTGGGTGCAGATTTTCAAATGCGTAAACTCGAGATTTAGCACAGTTGAAACGAGAATTAGAAGGTTTGTTTACGCAAAGTAAAAAAGAGTACGACCCATCTACCAAAAATCGGATTTAACCACGCTAAAACAAAAAAACCAAGAGGAAAGCGCGCGAAAACTTAAAGGGACTTTAGAGTAGACAAAATTAGCCTATGGAGCTATCCGAGTCAATGATGGGAAGGACGTCATCATACAGTAGATAATAAACGCGCTATAATGGAGATAATACAACACGCCAAAGCTTAGAAAAATTTACCAATAGGAATTGCAAGGACGAAATTTAAAAAAACAAAATTGTTCGAATTCGTGCGAATATGCTACGTTGCAAGAAAGCAATAGCAGCGGCCAGGTGCGGAAGAAAAGTTAAAGGGACCGTCCGCGGGGACCGGCACGCGAAGCAAAATCAAATTTTACATCGGACCTAATAAAACAGGAAAATCAAATGAATGGAAATGTCAAAAATGGCGGAAAAACGGGGCATTACCGCCGAGATTGGACGAACTAATCGCGAACCGATTTCATTGCCCGAAAACCCGTGACAAAAAAAAACTCACGCGTAAAATACGGTAAATAAAATATTGCAATTATTGCAAAAAAATTCCGGGGAACACGATCGCAAGAGTGTGTTGGCTATTAAACGGACGACCCCAATAGAGAATCAATCGAGCCGAAACAAAAACAATATAATTTGCGACCGGACAAAATAAAAAAACCGCAAGAGTAGCGATCCAGGAAAAAAGGAAATTAACTTGCGCAAAGTAGCTGAGGAGGAGGAAAGGAACGAAAGAAGTCGCACCGACCTGCAATTGAATATCAAGTATCCCACTTTAAAAATATCCGCATATACTAGACAGGATTAGACCTTGTCCAATTACCACTGCGAGAAGCGAAAACGCGAAATACGGCGTAACGGGACATAAATATTTTACAATGGAAATTTAAAAAAAATTTTTTACCCCAGCGACAATAACGCTGTTTACGTGCTCGCTGAATCAAGCACACTATGTACGTTGTTAAGGATGAATTTCGATAGATATGACGGAATACTAGGAGTTGATTTCTACGAAAACATCAAGCAACTTGCAATTTATAAAACATAACAATTAAAAGGAGGACAGCATATCTTAAAGCTTTACCCCTATCTAAAAATGACGTTGAAACCCACGTAGCGAAACAATAATAAGGTCGCTACTGATAAAAACCGCGATAGACGTGATACAGGCAGAAAGAAACAATACTAGAAATATTTATAGGTAATGCCTAGTAGAACCTACGAATTTACTATGTGCAGCAAGCATATTCTAAATACAACGGAATAAACATAATCGAAATGTCATGCCGCAAGTAAGTATAGAGGAAATCAAACGAAGTGAAACAGAAGAAATTAAAACGTAATACGAATGCCAAAAAAGAGGAAAAGTAATCCCGCGTAGTGAAAAAAGTATTACGATTATATGTACACAAAATTTAAATAAAGAAGAAAGAAAATGATAATGAAACTGCAAGGATTTTTAGCGACGTGATGCAAGGAGACCACGTGCACAGATACCGTCGCGCATTAAGATTTGCAACGCAAGCAGATAGTTCCCCGGTCAACGTACGGGCCTTATCGACTGCAGGAGACGCAGAAAGAAGAAGTAAATCGACAAGTCCGAGAAATGTAAAAAATGAATAATAGATCAACCACGGCCAATGGAACGCACGTTATTGGTAGTCCCTAAGAAGCCGATTCGTCAGCCCCTCAACACCCCAGAAAACCTAAAATAAATCGATGTACAAACCGAAAATAATTTAGAGAACATCTATGGCACCACAAGCGAATCAAATGTAACAGTAGAGATAGAAACCCACACCACAATATTATACGCGATGCTAAAATAAAGTAGATATAAAAAACAATTGTAAATGCGAAAAAATGTATAACGAAAAGATATGTAGACGAAAATTCACATAGTTAATTTCTTTCTCCAAAGGGGGAGGATGTCGTAACGCGACCAACTTCTTAATATAGATATAAAACAATAAAGTAAGAACAGAAAAGATTGGAGAAAGAGCTGATTAAAGCAAGCATTAGAATCAAGGGAAAGAGCCCCAAGGAAAAAAGTAATTAAGAAAAGAATTAAAAGATATTGATAAAATAAAAGTAAGATACGTGACTAAAGAGAAGGAAGTCAAGTTCAACGGTCAAGTTTGCGGAAGCGGCTGAGTAAGGCAGCTGACGAGACGGACTGACAAGCAGAGCACGCGACATACTCCGGTCAGGGTTACCACACTCCTCCCTAATCAAGACCTAATTAATTAATATATATGAGCGCGAGATGCACCAAACGCTAGCTCAGTAACATAAGCCATTAAATCGCTCGTACTCGCTCGCTCATGTCAACAGTATCGATATTAACGTACGTATCGCGCCCGACCACATAGCGCGAATAAGTGAAAGTGTCAAAAAAACCTATGAAATATATCCAAATTAGACCTAACGTCCGAGAGGTCTATTTCGAGGCGTGGATCCAATCCTTTGGGCGTATAAATCCCTAAAAACCTTTCCTTAGCGGCTATGAGGCACAACATTAATTGGTGGCAGCGGTGGGATATTAAAACGCAAACAATTGCGCACGGGAGTAATGTTGTACAAAAGTTCTGCAAGAAAATGAGGAACAATTTTTTAAATATAACAGAGAAGATGCGAAAGCTGGATACAAAAGAACGGATACGGACAACGAGAAGACCTCGACGAACCACTTCATAATATTAAACGCCACAATAAAAGATCTAAACAAACGATCTATGGACATTATCGCGCACCTGACTAACGCGAAAAAGGATAATCGGACATAAGATATTACCGACAGAAAGCATCCTAGATAACCTCAAGGAAACAGCGTACAAATACTGCAGGAAACGCACTTCCCATTTTAAAATATCCGCAGAAAATTTGAGAACCTTTCCTCTTCCTCCCCCCTCAATCGAAAAATTAACAATCAGGCGTATTCAATAATACAAATAGATTCACTATTATAAGATTCGCTAATCATTACCCCGAGTATGATAATAAGAAAGGCAACCCCACTACTACGCACAAATGTAATAACACGTTTATTTTTATAGAGTAAATCAACCGATAATAGCGATAGACATAGATAGCCGGGAACGTATTACCCTACCGAAAATGATCTAATAAATGCGTGGAAGTAATGCATCAATAGTTGCGAACAGAATTATCCGTACATTACTTAGACAAAGGGCGCTATGCGAAGTACAAGCATGCGTACAGTTAGAGCATTACACCAAACAATTGTAATATTCGAATCTTACACACAAATAAAACAATATGGATAGCGCCTGAGTAACGCGAACTCATGGTTATACTCTACACGAGAAAACCAACCGATCGGAAATAACGTGCGAAAAACGACGCAACGCGAAAAATTTGAAATAAAGAAGCGGACAAATCCACATTAAGTGCCGTCTACAATAGGCGATTTAAGCCCTAAGTCTTATGACTTAAGCTCTAAACTGTGAAGTATTCCGCCTTAAACATTCTCGCGCTCCTTAAGCCCTATCTCTAAGCCCTAGCGAGTGGCCAACTCCCATCTTTTAAAGCTTAGAGCCTTGAGGCTGGGATCGATGTATTGTTCTTTAAACAAAGGCTAAATCTTAAATCACCTAGTGTAGACGCACTAAAAGAAAAATATAAAGTGGACGACACAAGACGTCATAATACGGACAAAAAAGCCCGCGGATTAATAACAACGTTACAGACAAACTACCAGACTACAATCTAACGATCTCAAACGACAAATGAAACGCCAAAAACATTGGACAAAATTAAAACCAATAAAATTACGAAAAGTCATTCAGGAACCGACAGGAATTAAGGGACTAAGCGAAAGACTTGATGAAAAACAAACGAAGACTTAGATAAACAATTATTTTCCTACTAACAAAACCACATTATATATCCCGTAGCTTAAAGTTGCTACAGGAATAATAATACTAATTAATTACCATAATAGCAATAATATACGCAAAGAAAAATGAAGACAGAAAATAAAAAAATGGCAGAAAACCAATATAATCCGATGTGCAAACCAAATAATACAAGAAGCACATTTAGGCAACGCAAGCGGATCGAATCGAAAACAGTGACATAGAACCGACACCGCGATAAACTAACACTGCGATGCTATATTGAAATAAAGTAGATATAAGAAAACAATTGTAAAATTGCGAAAAACAGTATAGCAAAGCGAAAAATATGTGAGAAAAATTCACCTCTAATTGTTCTTTTCAAAGGAGGAGGATGTCATTGTTCAGGGTGATGACCTTGAAAACATATGTCAAGTCAAAGTCATCAGAAGTGCCTCCCCTCATCTCATTGTTACCTTCCAAATTAACTACCAGACTTGAAACAATTTAACAAGTGATTCAATAATTAATATTCATAAGTATTAATACTTTTTCGTATTATCCTATAGCCTCCCTTCTCATAATTATCCGATAGCGTTTTTCATATTATTACTATAGCTCTAAAATTGTAAAACTATCCGAAATGAAAAGGAAAGCGTATAGAAGATGCATCCGAGACACATAGATTACAGCGAGCGATAAAACAGGTGCGTAGATCCGCGGCGGCATCCGAGTGATCCGCGGAATAGACGCCAAGACATAAACAATCCCGAGTATTTATCATTAATCGATAGGCATCTCTTAGAAATAGTTTCATCAAGATTTCCGTAGAAAACCTTCATCTTAATAAATTCAGAACGCAACTAAATTCTCAGAAAACGATCTGTCACGACCGCAACACCTTTGATTCTCACTAGTTATAGCTGCCAGATTTTTCCTCAGCAGCAGTCCGCAGATCATGCTTAATCCGTAACCGTGGTCTCATCATCTCATTATATCGTCAGTCTCGCATTAGATCATAAGCTAAGTGTGTTAAAGTCCGGAATAAAAGACTTTACGCATATAGCTTTGCGTACATCAATCAAGCCTATATTCATCCACGACAATGTCTTTGCAGATGGAAAGAAAGGCTTAAACAAGTTCAAAGGACATTGAGCTAAAGGAAGGATGTCATTTTTTACTGCAATTACGTAAAGTACCTGCAGTTACTAACCCCCGTATATGCTCAAACAAAGAAATTTTACTCGGAGTCTACAATTTATTGACAGCCCATTAATTTCATTCCAAGTTATTACCTTAATTCCTCATTCCAGCATTTTGAATGTTTTGCGACATTCTTACATCCCTTTTAATAATAAAAAAAAAACCCGTCAAGCTTGGGCATGTGCTGACAATTCTAGTCAGTCAACTTTAATAATTCACAATTCATAACTTTATTTTCCTGCACTCATTGAAAATTCCTTTATATTATTATATTCAATACTAGATAAATTTAGATTTTTGTTAGAATTTATATGCTGTTGTCACTCGGACGTGGTCTAACTTTGAAACCCGGTTCCAGGGGGTTATTCCCCTAATGACACTCCCCCTTTTTTCCGGGAATTTCCTCATTATCGAGCATCAAATATCCCATTCGGACTTCCATCATCACCTATAAAATTCCTTTGTTTGTGAGCACATTTTGTGCCTTGATGGTCTCGTCTCCCGAGATACGGGTGAGTTTTTTTAATTTTAACAGGCAAATATCTCAAAATCTGCGTAAAAGTTTACGAAAACTAAATATTTTACGAGATATTTATTTTATATCAAAATATGTAGAATAAGAATAAAAAAAACTCAAAAAAGTATTTCATAAAAAAACACTTTTATAGAGTTTTAAAAAGTCTCGAAAAGAGTATAAGAATATGCAATAAAAAAGGTTTAAAATTTAAAAAATTTAATGTGACCTTATAGACCTTAACAATCCCCCCAAGGTATAACTAATATTCCCATTCTTTTCCCCTCAGAACCAAAAAACTTTTGTCTAAAAAATTTCCTTCAACATTTAAAAAGAAAGGAATTTGCCTGAACCCCAAAAAAGTTTCCCCGGGGTAAACCGGTGCCCTGAGGGCCACCCCGTTCCAATGGGTTAAAAGGGGGGTAACCCCTTGGGGGGAACCTCCCCCCTTGATTTTAACCCCCAATAAACCCCCCCAAAGGAGAAAAAGGGAAATTTAAAAAAAGATCATTCTTCCCCATTTTCCCGGAGGGGTGTCCCCCCTTTTGGGGCCCCGGTCCGGCTTTATTGGTCTGGGGGGGACCCCCCCCCAAAAATTTCCGTCCGGTTACGGGGCCTTTGGTACCCCTAGTTTGGGGCCCCCCCCCACATCATTAAAAACCCTCTTAAAATTTTTGGTTGGGTAAAATCCAGTATGGCCCCTTCAAAAATTTTTCAAATTTTCCCCTTTTGAAGGAAAAATAAGGGGGGGAAAAAAGGAAAAAAAGGTTTTTTTTGTTTGTTTCCTTTTCCCCAAACCCCCCAATTAAAAAACCTAAAAAAAAAGGAAGGGGTTTCGGCCGGGGGGTTTTTTAGAAAGGAAAAGGGAAGGGGTAAGGAATTTTGGGGGGTTTTCCCGATCTGGGGCCCATACTTAAAATGCCCCGAAAACCCGAGGGGAAATTTTAGGAAAAAGGATAGAGGGTCCCCAGAGAAAATAAAGCTCGGAAACCCGGGTTTAAAGGTTGGACAACGTCGAGTAAGATTAGAATGTAAATATATTTTTATTTTCTTTTAATTCCTGTTGTCAGGTTTTTTTGGAAGGTTATAAGATAAAGGAAGACGTCAATCAAGGGTTATATGAGCTCGATAGAATGGCCGTCAAGGGCACGATATACGGGGTTTGATTTTTTTAATTTTAAAAACAGGAAAATTTTATTTAAAAATTTCGGAAAATTTTTAAAAGGGAAAAATTTTTTTAGAAAAAGTTTTGGGTTTGGGGGGAAAAAGGGAGATGGGAATATTATTTAAACCCTTTGGGGTGGCATTGTTAAGGTCATTTTAAAGGTCACTTTAAATTTTTTTAAATTTAAAACCTTTTTTTATTGCATATTCTTATAGCTTTTGTCGAGACTTTTTAAATCTATAATAAAATATGTTTTCATAAGTACTTTTTGGGGTTTTTTTATATCTTATTTGACATATTTTTATATAAAAAAAAAAATATCTCGTAAAATATTTGTTTTCGATAAAAATTTTTCAGCAGAATTTTTAGATTTTTTGCCTGTTAAGATTAAAAAGACTCACCCTGTATGCCCCGGCAGGGGGGATGGGCCCTCAAGGGGGACAAATATGTGCTCGACAGGGCGAAAGGAATTTTATAGGGGTGATGATGGGAAATGCGATATAGGGCATATTCGATGCCGATTTAAAGATTGGGAAAATTCAGGGAAAAAAGGGGGGGGTGTCATTAGGGCAATAAACCCATGGCAACCGGATTTCAAAGGTTTGACCACGTTCCCAGTGACAACAGCAGTAAAATTTTAAGCAAAATTAAAATTTTAAACTGTATTTAATTTAAAAATAATAAGAGGAATGTTTCAAATGAGTGCAGGGGAAAAAAATTTATGATTGTGAATTTTTAAAGTTTACTGACTAGGAAATGTCAGCAAAAAATGCCAAGGGTTGACGGGTTTTTTTTTTATTATTTAAAAAAGGGGTTTTTAAAAATGTCGCAAAAAAATTCAAAATGCTGGGAAAAGGATTTAAAGGGAAATAACTTGGAATGAAATTAATGGGGTGTCCCAAAAAATTTTAGACTCCGAAGTTAAAAATTTTCCCTTTTTTTGAGAAATACGGGGTGTTTGTTTAAAGAAGGGGATTAATGTATTGCAGCAAGGGGAAACCTTCTTTAGTCAAATCCTTTTAAAATTGGGTTTTAAACCTTTCCTTTTCCCTCTGCAAAACATTGGTCGGGGATGAGATAGCTTTATTAGGGACGCTAAAGGGTATATGCTTAAAATCTTTTATTCCCGGGCTTTAAACAACTTGAGCTTATGAAAACTAAAAGCGAGAAATGACGATATAATGAAGTGATAGAGCACCGGGGACGGATTAAGATGATTTTGCCGGGGGGCTGCTGCTGAGGAAAAAAAACTGCAGCTTATATACTATTTAGAATCAAAGGGTTTCGAGTCGTGTACAGATCGTTCTGAGAATTAGTTTTTCGTTCTGAAATTATTAAGATGAAGGGTTTTTTTACGGAAAAACTATGTGAAACATTTCTAAGAGATGCCCAACGATTAATGAATTTAAAAACCCAGTTTAGGTTTTTGGCGTCTATGTCGCGGGTCACTCGGAGCCGCCGGCGGGTTACGCCCTGTTTATCGCCCCGCTGTATCAGGTGTCTCGGAATTTCCTCTTCATACGCTTTCCTTTCATCTCGGGGTAGTTTTACAATATTTTGAGCTATAGTATAATATGAAAAAGCTATAGGATTAAAAGGAAAAAAACTTTTTAGGAAAAATACGAAAAAGCTATTAATAAAATTAGAATATTAATTTATTGAATCACTTGTTTTAAATTTTTTCAAGTTTTGGTATTAATTTGGAAAAAGGTTTAAAAAAGAAGATGAGGGGAGGCACTTTGATGATTTGACCTTGACATTTTGTTTTCAAAGGGCAAACACCCCGAACAATGACATCCCCCCCCCTTTTTTGGAAAAAAAAAAATTATAGGTGAATTTTCGTCTACAATTTTTTTGCTTTTGTATACGTTTTTTGCATTTTTTAATTTTTCTTTTTTATTACTTTATTTCAAAATAGCCTCGCCCGTGTTAGTTTTCGCGGTGTCGGTTTTAGTCAGCTGTTCTATTTGACCGCTTTTCGGTGCCGTAAAAAGTGCTTTGTTTATTTTTTGGGTTTTCACATCGGAAAATTTTTATTGGTTTCTGGCAATTTTTTTTTTTCTGTCTTACATTTTTTTTTTGCGTTTTATAATTGCTATTTGGTAATTATAAAATTTTTATTTTCCGTACAATTGAAGCAGGGATATATAATGTGTTTTTTAGGAGGAAAATAATTGTTATCTAAAGTTTCGTTTGTTTCATCAAGTCTTTCGCTTGGCCCCCTTTAAATTTCCTTTTGGGGCCCTGAGACTTTTCGAATTTTTTTGGGTTTAATTTTGTCCAATGTTTTGCTTTTCATTTGTCTTTTGAGATCGTTAGATTTTTAGTCTGGTAGTTTTGTTTTGAAAGTTTGGGTTTTATGCGGGTTTTTTGTCCGTATTATGAGGGTCTTGTGTCGCACTTTATTTTTTCTTTTTAGTCCCGGGTCTACAATAGGTGAATTTAAAGATTTAGCCTTTTTTTTTAAGAGAAAAATTACATCGACCCCAAGCCTCAAGTTTCTAAGCTTTAAAAGATGGGATTTGGGCCCAAACCCTCCCCTTGGGGCTTAGAGATTGGGGCCCTTTAAGGGCACCCGGGGAGAAATTTTTAAGGGGGAAAAAATACGTCACAGTTTAGGGGCTTAAGTCAAAAGGACTTGGGGGCTTAAATCCCCTTTTGTAGCCCGGCATTTAAATGTGATTTGCCCGCTTTTTTTTATTTAAAATTTTTCGCGTTCCCGTCGTTTTGGCACGTTTTTCCCCGATGGGTTTGGTTTGTTCGTTTTAGAGTAAAACCATGAGTTCGCTTTAAACTCAGCGCTATCCATTTTGTTGTATTTGTGTGTATATTTTCGAATTTTTTTTTTTTAAAATTTGTTTGTTTATGTCTTAACGTACGCATGTTTGTATTCCCGCTAGGCTCCTTTTTTAAAGGGAATGTAGGGGGATAATTCGGTTCGAAAACATATTGTTTAAATTATTTCCCGCACGCATTTTTGGGTCTTTTTTCGGTAGGCGTAAAAAACGTTCGGCTACTATGTCTATCGCTTTTATCGGTTGATTTTTTCAAATAAAAATAAACGTGTTTTTAAATTTTGGGGCTGGTAGTGGGGTTCCCTTTTATTATACATACTCGGGGTATATGATTGGGGAAATCTTATAATAGTGAATATATTTGATTTTTGTAATACGCCCCTGATTGTTAAGAACTTTTCGATTTTTTCAAAATTTTTCGGATATTTAAAATTGGGGAAATGCGTTCCCTGATTTTTTGTGACGCTTTTTTCCTTGAGGTTACTAGGAGGGTTTTGTAGGTAAAATTTTATGCGATTATTTCCCTTTTTTGCGTTAGTCAGGTGCGCGTAATGTCCATAAGATCGTTTGTTAGACTTTTATTGTGGCGGGGTTTAAAATTTTTGAAAATGTTCGTCGAGGGCTTCTCGTTGTCCGTATCCGACTTATAAATTTTATCCAAAGGGTTGTCGCATCTTTGTTATATTTAAAAATTTTTCCCCATTTTCTTGCAGAACTTTTTTAAAATTTTCCACGGGGGCGCAAATTTTTGCGTTTAAATCCCAAACCCCTTGGGCCCCCAATTAATGTTGTGCCCCTAGCCCCCAAGGGAAAAAGGGTTTTTTGGGATTTTTAGCCCAAAGGGTTTGGGAAACCACGCCGAAATAAGACACTCTCGGCCCTTTGGTATAAATTTTAAAAATTTTCATAGGTTTTTGTACACGTCACTTTTTCGCGCTTAAGGGGTCGGGCGCCCCCATACGACGGTATTCGATATTGACATGAGCAGGGGAAATAGCGAGCGATGTTAATGGGGCTATGTTTCTGAGCTAGCGTTGGTGCATCTCGCGCTCAAATATATTAATTAATTAGGTCGTTATTTGGAGGAGTGTGGTAAACCCCGACCGGGTATGTCCGGGGTCTGCTTGTCAAGGGCCGTCTCCGGAGCTGCTTACTCAGCTCCGAAAAAATTGGGCCCCTTTTACTTTTACTTC
>CAJQTV010004238.1:0-16630 GCA_907163055.1 Formica aquilonia x Formica polyctena | reverse complement strand
AAATAAATCAACTTTAAATAAAAAAAATGTTTTATTTATTAATAATAGAAAATATAAAAAAATTGGAGATCAAATCTAATTTGTTTTATTACAAAAAATAAAAAAGGATAGCCAAAAAAATTTTTATATAAAATGCAAAAAAAAAAGGGGTTAAATTTTTAAACAAAAAAAAACCTTGTAAAAAATTAAAATTTAAAAAAATTAAAAATTTAGGTAGCCATAAAAATTTGTACACAAAAACTATAAATAATATAATAGTTAATAATAAACACAAAAATATGATTATTTATTTTTATTTTTTAATGTAAAAAATTGTATTTCACATACCCATACATTAGTAATATTAAAATTTTAGCAGTTTTTAGAAATATCCCAAGAAAATATGAAAATATTTTTATGATATTTAGGGGTTTTACTATTTTTTTCCCGAATAGGTATGTTTTTAAAGTTTTATTACAAAAAAAAAAATCATCCCATTTATACCCTAAAATGAAAAGTTTGTGCAAATAAAAATTTCCCTTACTTACGGGTTTTTTTTTTCCTTCCAAAAATTTGTTGTATCGTTTTGCCTCTGATTTTGCGCGGGGAACCTTTTCTAGAGGAGCACATTCCTCGTGCCTCGTGAAAAACCGTTCTCGCGTTTATCGAAAAAGCTCCGAGAGCCGAAGCCCCTTTTTCTCTTTCCCTCTCGAGATTTGTTGGGAAAACTGTTCGTCCCTTTTGTCCCTTTTTTTAAAAACTGTGCGAATACACGTTTCGGTCCCTAAATTCTCTGATCGAAAAAAACGAATTACTTAATCCCTTTTTGAGCGACCCAAAAAAGATAATTATTTTTCAAAATAATTTCAAGAGAAACGTAAAAAAAAAAAGGTAAAATTTATATAAACCCGTACTTTTCCTTCTTTTGTATGTTTTTTTTTTTTTTTCCCCTTTGTCTTTTCTGGATAAATGCAAAGAAAGCCGACAAAATTTGAAAAATCTCTTACGACCTTTTTCCCTTCCCTCGCTCTCTAAAAATTTTGGTGTACAAAATCAACTTGCCCCAATTTAAGTGCAATTTTAAAGATCATCGTCTGGGCGGGTTTCAGGAATAACGATGAAGAGAGTTTCGGCCTCAGGGTTTAATCCTGGAAGAAGTTAAAAATAATGATGTTTATAAAAATCAAAACTTTTTTAAAGTAAAAATTTGATAAAAACCTTAAGATTGATTTTTACCCTCTCAAAACATCTCTTTGGGGGCATGTAACCAATTGCGTGGCTTTTTTTTTTTTTTTTTTTTTTTCCCGGAAGGGGATTTTTTTTTTTTTTTTTCCAATTTTGGGGGGGTTTTTTAATTTGGGGGGGGTTTAAAAAAATTGGGGCGAAGGGGCCCATGACAGACTTATTTTGATCTTTTAAAAATTTGGTAAAAAAGCCCTTGTAGGGGGGCCAGTATGCTTTCCGATGTTACCTTTGAAAATTTTTAGCAATGTATTTTTTCCCTTTTGCCTTTGTTAAAAACAAAATATCTTTTTTAAAAAATGGTTATGTTTAAAAAAAAATTGATCTGATCAAATTTTCATGTGATATCAAAAAAAAGTAAATTTAAATTACCTTTTGGTGTGCGTGTTGATATGGGGTACTGATATTTTCCCCAAATTTTCCAAACCCAAATTTGTTCAATAGACCCCAGAACCCTAATTTTCCTCCAAAGCTGTCCAATTACCAGGGCCCCCAAATTAAAAATAAATAATCGTACCAGAGTCCTACATCAATATACACAAAAGTAAATTCGGGTACTTCTATAGTGCAATATAAAAAAAATTTTCTTCACAAGTTAAACCAAAAACTGATAGGGGGATTTTTTTTGTTTTGCCAAATTTCGGCCCACCACCCCAGAAAAAAACACTATAAACAAAAATACATGTTGAATATATAATTTTTTTTTACCCCATTTTATTTTATTTTTTTATAAAAAAAATTTTTAAAAAATTTTAAAAAATATTTTTTGGGACAAACAAATAAAAATTTCCCAAAATACAAGTAATTTACGGGAATTGTAAGAAAATCTAAAAAAATAACTGCCGATTAAACCCAAATCACAGATAAAACATTTGGTACATATTATTTTTTGGATTTTAAAAATTTAAAATAATCAAAATTCTAGGGCGCCACAATTCAAAAAAACCCACCAAACACACCCAATGAAATTTCATAAAATTAATCCCCTTCATTCACGGTTTCGCAATAGAATGGAAGGTTGGGAAGGGAAACGTAAAGGATAAAATAAAACAAAAAAAAAAAAAAAAAAAAATAAAAGAAAAAAATTTAAAAAACATGATAAAATTAAAAAACTTTCACGAGAAAAAATGAAAAAGTTATGAATGGGGAAATAAATGAAAGAAAAAAAAGAGAAAAAAAACACGAGAAGAGAAAGGGAGGATGCAGAGGGAAAAAGAGGAAAACCACGTGATCCAGAATGAGGGGTTCGAATTTTCGCCCCACCGGCAAGAAAAGGGTCAAAATTGGGGACTTTCGATGCACTTAACACGAAGGCCCGAAATTTGCCCTCTTGGCAATAGGTGAAAATTTGGTAACTTAGCGTATAGATCTAAAATTGAAAAAGAAATCAAAAGATAAGGGTGAAAACCCGAGGGGTGTGACGCGGGGCCCCCGTCAATGCCGACGTGAAAAAGGATTACGAAACCCGCCTTTTTTGTTTCGCCGGAAGTTCTTCTAGAAAAATTTCTGGATGACGTCCCCGCTTTGCCGGGCCCTGTCCTGAATTTATTGTATCACGACTTTGCCACCCGCGGCGTCAGAAGCATCCCTTCTTTGGAACAAATAGCGGCGAAATCGCGAAATTGCGCCCCCAACGAGACACCCCCGTCAATCCTGTAGGCGAAAATAATTAGACGCGGGGAAAGGTCAACCAAAAAGCAGTCTTTTTTAGGACTTTTGCGCGGCGGCGAGTCCCCATGCGCGTCGAGCGGCCATTCTTAAAAACCTCCCTTCCCTACTACGTTTTTCCCGGAAGTGCATGCGCTTTTTCGAAACCCCGTCGCCCCGGCGCCTTGGGGCGTTTTACTTTTATCTTTCCCGACAAGATTCCCCAGACGACTAAATGGGCCCTCCCGTTCAAAAAAATTTCGAAATCCAAAGAAATTCTTACCCCGAACCAATAGAAAAATTTTTTTACGCGTAAAAAAGGCATATCAGAAATGAATGTGTGGGGGCCCTGGAAAATTTGCCCCTAATTTGCCACTTTGATTTGAATTTTCGTGAAAAAATTGTAAAAAGCGCCCTTCTTGTAATATTATAGCAAGCAAAGGGGTTTTTATATCAATAACAGATACAAAATATTCCCCAAATTACTTTTTAAAACGTATACCCTGGTTTTTAGAAACCCCGGAAAAAACAAAAAGATTGTTTATTTTATTTTTCGGGAACGATCGTGATGTGATGGACGGCTTTTATATCAAGAGTTTCAAATATTTTGCTCCTAAGAAATGATAAAAAAAGGTAACATATAAAAAATTTAATTTTAAAAAAATTAAATTATTTGATACGATAAAAAACGCGCACATTAAAATAAATCTTAAAAATTTAATATTTATTTTAAAAACTATATTTATATTTATTTAAATTAGTCCCAAAATATGTGCCCGCATATTCGTTAAATAGGGAATTTTAAAAATTTTTAAAACAGTTTCAGAGTAATTTTTTTTTTTTTTTAAACTTTTTTTGTAAAAACTTTTTAAAATATTATTTTTAAAAAAACCAAAAAACATAATTTTAAAAGAGAAAGTAGCCCAAAATCTCGTTTGCACCAAACTCAATAAATATAAGTGACAAAAGATATTAAATTATAAGAAGTTAAAGGTTTTTATAAAATCCAATTAGATACGTTTTTGGGGATTTTTCCATTTTTTACAAAGATCTTTAAAAACAAAAAACCAAAACGTTTTTTTTTCTAGGGGGAACAATAGAAAAAACGTTTCAGAACTTAAAAAATTGAAGCAAGCTAAAAAGGCGGGGGTTTTTATAATCTAAGAAATTTTTAAACCCTTTTGTTTTATAAAAAACCCCCAAAAAAAAAAATTTTTATTTAAACCCATATTATTTTTTTTTTGGGGCAGTGCGACGATGGAAACTTCCTGTCTTTTTAAAAAGAGCGGCACACGCGATAAAATATTTTTAAAAACTTTACACTGGGTTTCCCTTTTATGAACCAATATCGCATCGATTTACGGAATCAGAGAGATGTTCAAAAAATTTTTGTTTTAAAATATATTATATTGCAATAATTTCTTTTTCTAATCGCGCATGTCGCCTAAAAAAAAAATATCAAAAATTTTAATAGAAGTTTCGGGAAATTTAAATTTTGTAAACTCTCTTAAATATTTTGAAAATTTTCAATTTAAAAAAAACACTAATACTTTGGTTTTTAAAATTTTATTAAGCACACATAAGTTATTTATTCTGCATATGTGTACTTTTTATTTTTTTTAACCCCACCCCAAAATTTTGGAAAAGAGTTTTAAAATTTAAAGGCACTGTTTCCCTCTATAGTTTCCCAAATGAAAATTAAATACCCAATCGTAAATATTCCCCATGATTTTATTACTTTATGGCAGATAATTTATAAAACTTTTTTTACTTTTTATGATTTAATACGTTTCGCTACATACAAAACAAGAAATGATAAAATTTACCCTAGAGGAACGCGAGAAATTTTATAAAAGCCAATATCAAATCCCAAAAATCTGAAAATTTAATTAACTCACATATAAATTTAAAAGGGTTTACAGTTAATGAAAAAATAAAATATCTTTTTCTTACATTTAAAAAATTATGTAAGGGAAAATTTTGATGAAAGAAGAAAAAATTTTAATAATGAAGTTATAAAATACCCTATATAAAATATTTGTATCTCTCTTTTGTTTACTATTTTAAAAATTTTAAACTTTTTTTTTTTTGTTTTATTTTTTGGTACAATTTTATCCCAAAGAAAAAATTTAATTATACTCTGTAATATGAAAAATTATCTAGTACTTTTCCACCAAACCATTTTTTGCAAATTAAATTTTATAAAATATCTCACACAAAAATAAATTTTAATTCCTATATTGGTAATATTAAGCAAACATTTAAAAAAAACAACATTTTGGGAAACACAGGGAAAAAATATTTTCCCTAGTTATAAGTTACAGTTGTTTTTACTAGTAACATTGATGAAATTACTTACGAAACAAAATTTAATTGTCTTGAATATTTTTTTACTTTTTAGTATTTTTCTGTAAAAAATTTTCTGTACCTCTCATAGTATCAATCTTTTTTTGAAATTTTTTGAAATTTATATATTTAAAATAATGTAAAAAAGATGATTTCTACGAGAAAACAAAAAAAAGACATTTTTTAAAACGATTTTAAAAAATTTTTAATATAGAGGGAATTTTTTTGTATTTGAAAACCATAATAAAATCTTTTTTTTTAGGGCTATTTTTAAAAAACATAACGTATCTGGTTTCCATGCTTTTCGTTTTTTTTTATACAGTCTTGACTTTTTAAACCCGGGCTTATAATCATTTTCCATTTTTGTCTTCTTCGCATAATCATTTGTTGGGTGCTTGTGTGATTTTTTCTACCGTAAGTTTTCTTTGATGTTTGATATATAATCTCTTCTGATAATTTTGATATGTTTTCATTTTGGTTTTCCCTACAAAACGGTGTATGTTCGGGCCCAAAATCTTTTTTCTATGCTGCATTAAACCTTTTAGAGCTTCACTAAAAATGTAAAAAAGTTTGAGCAAAGGGTGTTCCATATATTTTGCCCGCAATTTTATCCAAATTTACATTTCCCCCTCTAAAGTTAATTCATCCTTTATAGCTTTAAAAATTTATCTAATATTTCTTTTAAAAAATTTTTTCTAGCCTTTTATCAAACTTGATTCTTTACTTTTTTCCGAATGATCTGTAATACTATTTTCCATTTTTTGTTTTGTGTGACGCTCTCAATCCCATTTGCATGGGTTATATCATTCATTGATGTCATTGAATAATATTATTTATTATAAAATCTTTTTCAAATTCCCCTTAAAATTTATTTATTTTATTTTTTAACTTTTCTTACCATTTATTTGGTTTTTATGGTTTAAAGTTTTTTTTTAAACCCCCTTTTTTTTAGATTTGTCCCTCAGTTTCAGGTAATTTTTGTGCAACAATATCATGTGTTGTTGTAATTTTCTTTATTGTTACATCTACCCAAATTTTTTTTTTATTTAGACTTGTTTTTCCCCGATTTTCCCCTCGTTAACCCGGGGTTTAAATTTTCTTGATTTTATCTGTCTTTTGTGTAGTGTCTTTTGCTTTAATAAATTTCTGTTTTTATCACTTTTTGCCCTGTTCTTTTGCAATCTTAAATTTTATTTTTCAATTTTTTAATGGGATTTAATGTTAAAAATTTTTTAAAAACCCTTTTCTTTTTGTAAAATTGGATTGTAAAAATTTTTGTCCTTTTTTGGCCATTTGTCTATAGCCCCCCCCTGGTTTTTTAAATTTTAAAATTTGGGAAACCCCTGTATTTTTTGTTTACATTTTTTTTCTTTTTGGGTTTTCTTTCCTTACCTTTTCCCGGATAAAATTTTTTTAAACCCTTTTTTTAGTACCCTGAGTTTTTGTTGCAGATTTAAATCTTTTTAAGGGGTTTTTTTTTAATAATTTTTTTCCCCTTCAAATTCCCTTTTTTTTTTTCGTCAAGTTTTGGGATCATAAAATATTTGGAAAAAAAACTTTGAAATTTTTCCCGAGAATCCCAAAATTTTTTCTTTTTTTTTTTTTGGGAAATTTTGGGGATAAATTTTTTTGTATCTTCAAATTTTTCCCTGTTAATTTAAATTTCCCTGATGTCCCCAAATTTTCCTTTTTATTAGATTTTTATCATTTTATTTTTTCTTCGGTAAAAATTTAAACATTTTTTTAATCTCTTTCCCATATCTTCGAATAAATTTTGGGTTTTCAGTTTTTCCTTTACTTTTCCCAAAATTTTTCTAATGACTCCCCCAATATTATAAACTACCCGGTTCCATTGTCTTTACTTTATTGTCTCTACTTCTTTGTCTTCTTTTGACATGTTTAAATTTTTAAATTTTCTTATTATTATTTTTTTTGAAAATTCTTTTTAGAAATCCCCAAGATTTTGCTTTTTGAAGACTATGTGATATTCGATTTCTTTTAAAAATAAAAAAACTAGGGTTTTTTTTAACCTAATAGGCGGTTTTCAATGTTATATTAAATGCTATATGCGAGAATGCAAACGATAGAATCGATAATATTTTGGGGTTTTAAGAAAAATTTTATTTTTTTGGGGAATATTTGCTTTTTGTTCCATCAAGAGATGAGGAATTGACATTTCAGGAATCGACAGGCAAATTTTCTTGGTTTTAAATCTGTAATTAAATTTTAGTTTTTTCCATTCAAAGATACCCTAAGAGGATAAAATTTTTGAAAAAATAAATTACATCCAAGAAGCGTTAGTTGTGTAATCTTTATACCCGGTTTGCGGGAGTGAATACATCGATATGTACAGCACTGGTCAACGAGTTTTTTTTCGAGTCTAGGAATCTAGTAATTTCCCCACCTCCAGGATAATTAAAATAGCCACATATTTGCAGAAAGGGGGAGAATACAATATTTAATGCCCCAAAATGACTCAGGATTACCCGTGCTAAAAAACCATTCCACTTTTTTTGCTCTGTTTCCCATCAATTACAAAGAGAAAAAGTTTTTATGTTTTATGCAGCTACCCCAAAAATTTGTAGTTTTAAGTTTTAAACAGCTAGATTTTAGGGTTAAGCTATCATTTGTATTTTATTTAAAAAATGATATTTTAGTTTTGAAAAAACTGATGGGAAAGGGGATGGAAAAATTTAAAATAAATGTAATTTAAAACGGAATATATAAATTAAAATTTTATGGGAAGCCCCAAAAGCTGCCCCCAACATTTTGTAACGGGAAAAACAATTATGATAAATTTTCAGTTCCTTTGTGGGAGAAAAAGACAATATTGCGACGAATACAATAGCTGGGACGGAAACGTACGAAAATCTCAGCCCCCCAAAACATCCCCCCCCGGAAAAAGAAAGTATGAAAGTGCCCAGACCCCTCGGGAACGCTGAATAAAAGTACCACAAAAATGGTGAAGGGCTATTCATCAGTTAAGTTTTTTTATGTTCCCCAAACTGGTGAAAAACCCAAACAAAAAAAAAAATTTCCTATTTTAATTCATTTTGGGGGGGTCTGAAAATTTTTTAATTTATTAAAATGTTGGGTTTCTAGATCCGTAATTTTTAAAATTAAAAAAAGCAAAAAGTATGGCCCCCAAAAAATTGGAAATTTTTTAAAAAAAAAAAGTTTTTTATTATTTTTCCTTAAAAGGGGTCACCCCTTCAAGGGCCATAGAATGGTTAAAATAAAAAATTCCCCCCCTTTCCCTTTTTTAATTTTCCCCAGAAGTTTGAAAAACAAAAACAGTAATTTAAAAAATAACTAAATTCCCCCCCCCCCCCCCCCCCTTTTTAAAATCTAAAAATTTAAAAAAATTTTTTAAAAAAAAATAAATTTAAAAAATCGCTGATTAAAAAATAAAAATTTTCTTTTAAATTTTAAACAAAACAAAGACCCCAAAAACAAAAGTTGGGGGGGTTTTTTTTAGAATTGGTTTAAAACCAGCTGTTTTTCCAAAATTTTATGTTTTTTCTTTTAAATTTTTTTGCTATATTGGCCTAAAATTTTAATTTAAAAACCTTTTGGAAAAATTCCCTTTCTAGATTAAAATAATGGGGAAAAAACCCGGATGGCCAGCTGCCTTTTAATATTTTATTAGGCAAAACCGGATTCCCCAAGGGGTTTTTTTAAGAAAATAAAGAAACTTTGTAAAAATTTTTTTACAAAAATTTTAAACCTAAAAAATACTTTTAAAAAAAAAAACCAAAATTTTAAAACCCGAAAATTTTTGAAAAAAGAAATTTAAAATTTTATTATACAAAAAATCTAAACCCCCCAATCTTATTTAAGAAAAAGAAACTTTTTCAAAAATTTAAAATTTTATTTAAAAATAATTTTTATCGAATCTAAAGATCTTTCAAAAGATTTTTTTATTTAAAAAATTATAATAAATTTTTTGACGTTAAAAAACCCCCAAAAATGGGATATTTATTAGAAAGGCAAAAGAAAATTTACATTCGGGGGCCTTTTTTAAAGGCCCAAAAATTTTTTTTTCAAAGAAATTTTTAAAAAAGGATAATGGTGTGAATTCCTTTTTAATAAAAATAAAAGTTTTTTTGAACAAAAGGAAGTTTAAAACAAAGGAAGTTTTAAGTTTAAAATTTTTGTGGAATTCATTCAAAGAATTTAAAAAAAAAAAAAGAAACTTAAATTTTTTTAAAAAAATTTTTTTTGGAAAGATATTGGAATTTTAAAAGAAATTTTGGGCTAAAAAAATTAAAGAGGGAAAAAATCAATTTTGTGGTAACAATTTCCAATTTGAATTTTTAAATTCAATTTTTGGGAAAATCAATTTACTTTTTCCCGGAAAATTGAAGTACAATTTAAAATTTTTTACCAAAATTTTTAAAAGTAAAAAAAAAAAAAAAAATTTGGATTCTCAGGAAAATTTCGAAAGTTTTCCTAATACTATGATACCAAAATTTGCGAAAAAAAAAAAAAGGGGATATTGAAGAGGAAAAATTATTAAAGAAAAACCAAAAACGATTTAAATTTGCAACAAAAAATCAGGGTACTAAAAAAACTTTTAAAAAAATTATCAGGAAAAGAAAAGAGAAGCAACCAAAAAAGAAAACAAATGATAAAAAAAAAATACAGGTTCCAATAAAAGTGAAAAAAGGAGCTTTAGCAGCAGAATGGAAAAAAGGCGAAAATGTACAATCCAATTTACAAGAAGAAAAGGTTTTTAAAATTTTTACATTAAAAACGCCATTAACAATTTAAAATCAAATTAGATGAAAAGAACAGCAAAAGATGATGATAAAAAGAAATTTATTAAAGAAAAAGACATACACAGAAGAAGAAAAATCAAAATAATAAACCGTTAATCGAGAGCAAATTCCCCGGAAAAGAAGATCTAAATAAAGAAAAAATTAGATGTAACAATAAAGAAAATTACAAACAAAACAAAGATAGTTTGACACAAAAAATTACCCGTCTGAGGACAAAAATCGTAAAGAAAGAGGGTAAAAAAAGACTTTTAAACCCTCAAAAAACCCCCTAAAGTAAGGAAAGTATAAAAAAATATAATAAATCAATTTAGAAAATTTGAAAAAGATTTTATTATGAAAATTTTGTTTAATGGACATAATGAATGTATAAAGCCATGCAAATCGTATTGAGAGCAAATCTAACAAAACAGAAATGGACAATAGTATTACAGTCTTTCTGTGAAAAGTGAGAATCAAGTTGTGAAAAAAGAGCTAGAAAAAAGTTTAAAAAAAATATTAGATCAATTAAGCATATAAAGGATGAATTAACTTTAGAGGAGGATGATCAATTTGAAAAAAATTGCAGCAAAATTATGGAAAACCCAATTGCTCAAATTTTATTACAGTTAGTGAAGCTCTAAAAGGTTTTTAATGCAGCATAGAAAAAAGACTTTGCCCGAACATACGCCCGACTTTTTGATAACCAAAATGTAAACATATAGATATCAGAAGATGTTTATATATCGAACATCAAAAAAAAATTTTACGGAGAAAAAATCAACAAGAAGCAACAAATGATTTGGAAGAAAAAAAAAAGGGAAAATGTTATAAGCCCGTTAAAAGTCAAGAGTGTTTAAAAATAAACAAAAAAAGCAGGGGAAAGCCGATATTAGTGAAATTAAAATAGTCAAAAACAAGAGCTATTTGGTTTTAATAAAAAACAAGTACCTTATATTTAAAATTTTTAAAAATTTTTTAAAAATTTTTTTTTTTTGCCTTTCTGTAGTATAAAAATCTTATTTAAATTATTTTAAATATATAAAATTTCAAAAATGTCAAAAAAAGTTTGATACAAAATAGGGGGTACAGAAAATTTGTACAGAAAAATACAAAAAGTAATAAATAGTCAAGAAATTAAATATGTTTTTAAAGTAATTTCCATCAAGTTTACTAGTGAAAAACGGGAAATACTTAAAAACCCTATGAAAAATATTTTTCCCGGTGATATAAAAAAAAGTTGAAATTTTTTAATGTGTGCCTTACATTTACCAATATGGGAAGGGTTTTTAAAATTTTATTTTTCCTATGTGAGATTTTATATAAGGGGAAATTTGCGAAAAGGGTTTTTGGGTTTGGGGAAAAAGTACAAAGAAAAATTTTTCATATTACAGAGGGTATAATTAAATTTTTATTTTCCCAAAAAATTTACAAATTTTCCCCCCCCCCCCCCCCCAAAAAAAAATGTTTTTAAAATTAAAATACCAAAATAATAAAAGAGAGATCCCAAATATTTTATTAGCTTTTATAATTTCCCATTTTATTTTTCTTCTTTCATCATATTTCATTTACATATTTTTTAAGTGAAATAATAGATTTTTTATTTGTTATTAATTGAAAACTTTTAAGTTGGATATGTGAGTTATATTAATTATCAGATTTTTGCTTTTTAGTTTCCCTTATAAAAAATTTCTCGGCTTCCTCAGCTAGGGTATCTTTGCTTGTTTTTGGTAGGAAGGAATCAGATATTAAATATAAAGGGAAAATAATTTATAAAAGGGTTATCTGCCATAGTAATAATCATCCCAATTTTTTACGATGGATATTTAAATTTTTCCCAATTTTTTGGAAATCTAAAAGAGCAATCAAGTGCCTTTTTAAATCATTTTCCCCAATTTGGGGGAAGTGGCGTTAAAAACAAAAAAGTTACACATATGCATGAATATAATAACTGTTGTTTTGTTTAAAATTATACCATGTATTAGTTTTTTAAAAATTTGAAATTGTTAAAATATTATAAAGAGAGTTTAAAAAAAAAAATTCCCAGAAAAACTTCTTTTAAAAATCTTGATATTTTTTTTAAAGGCGACATCCCCCGCGTTTAGAAAAAAAAAATATTATTACAATATAATATTTTGAAGATAAAAATTTTTCGAAAATCTCTCTGATTCGTAAATCGATGCGATAGTTTTTACATAAAACCCAAAGCTAGTGTAAAGTTAAAACAATATTTTATCGCGGGTGCCCCCTCTTTTAAAAAAGACAGGAAGTCCAAAAGTTTGGAAATGCCAAAAAAAAATAATATGTTTTTAATATAAAAATTTTTTTATGCGGTTGGAAAATCAAAGTTAAAATTTCTTTTTGATTAAAAATACCTTTCATTTTAGCTTGCCCCCCCAAATTTAAAAATTTTGGAAAAAGTTTTGGGTATTTCCCCCCCCATAGAAAAACGGTTTGGTTTTTGTGTTTAAGGGTTTTGTAATAAGGAATATCGCCCAAAAACGATCAAATTGGAATATAAATCCTTTTTAACCCTTTATAATTTAATATCTTTTGTCATTTAAAATTTTTGAAATTTGGTTTCAAAAGAAAATGGTGCTTTTGCCCTTTTCCCCTATATATTATTTTTGGGTTTTTTAAATAAATTTCAAAAGTTTTTTTCAAAAAAAATTTAAAAAAAAAAAAATTACTCTGAAACTGTGAAAATTTTAAACTTCCCCAATTTTAAAGAATATGCACACAATTTTGCACTAATTTTTATAAATAAAATATAGTTTAATAACCTATATAAGATTTTTGAATTTTTTCAATGTGCGCGTTATATCGTATCAAAAAAATAATTTAATTTTCAAATTATTTGTTATATGTTTCCTTTTGGGACATTTTTTAGGAGAAACCCTATTTGGAAAAATCTTGATATAATAACTCCGTCCATCACATCACGGCGTTTTCTGAAAAAAAAAATAAACAAAACTTATTGTTTACCCGGGTTTCTAAGAAACCCGATTACGTTTAAAAATGTAATTGCAATATTTTGTATCTGTTATTGATATAAACCTTAGCTTGTAAAAATATTACAAAGAAGGACCCTTCTACAATTTTTCACCCAAAAAATTCAAATCAAAGTGGGAAAAAATAGCGCAAATTTCCAAGGGCCCCCACACATTTTATACTGATATAACTTTTGACGCCCTAAAAAAGGGTTTACTGATTGGATATCGGCTAGAGAATTTCTAGGATTTCGAAAGTTTTTTTCCCAAAGGCAGCCGATCAGTACGTCTGGGGCGAATCTTGGAAAGATAAATGTAAAACGCCCCCAAGGCGCCGACGACCCTGACGAAATGCGCATGCACTTCCGAAAAACAGTAGTAGGGAAGGGAGGTTTTCAAGAATGGCCGTCCCGACGCGCATCCCGAAACTCGCCGCGCACGAAACCCCCATTTCATAAACAAGACTGCGTTTGGTTGACGCTCCCGGGGTCAAAATTATTGCGCCTACGGGTTTTGAGGGGGGTGTCTGTGGGGGACGAATTTCGCAAATTTCCCGCGTATTTTTTCACACGAAGGGGAAATGTTTCTGACCCCCGGGGCATGGAATGCCCCGTAAAATTTAAAATTCAGGAAAAACGCACGGGCCCATGCGGTGACTTTAATCCAGATTGTTCTAGAAGAAATTTCCCGCAAAAACAAAAATGGCGGGGGGGCGTAACCAATTTAACTTTGGGCTTTTCCCGGTGCCACGCGTCACACCTCTCGATTACACCCCTTATCTTTTGATTTTCTTTACATTTCGGGATCTATACGTAAGACAACTGCACCTTTTTTGCCAAGAGGACATTTCGGGCTTTTCGTGTTTTAAATGCATCGATTCCCGAATTCGACCTTTTCCTTGAGGTCGGGTTTGAACATTCCAACCCCCCAACCCGGGTAGTGGATCCTCCCTTTTCCCCCGGGCATCACCTTTTCTCCCTTTTGTGTTTTTTTTTTTCTTTTGGTTTTTTTTTTCATTTTTTCCGATTTTATAACTTTTTCCCCTATTTTTTCGTGAATGATATTTTTAAATTTTTTCATGTTTTATAAATTTTTTTCTTTTATTTATTTTTTTTTTTTTTTTGCCTTTTATTTTTTATCATCACGGTTTTCCCTTCCTAAACCCCCTTTCCCTTCTATCCCCGAATCCGGGGAAATTTAAGTTTTTAAAGTGATGAAAAATCAAATTGGGGTGGGTTGGTGGATATTTTTGAAATTTTTGGGGCGCCAAAAGAATTTTGATTATTTTAAAATTTTTAAAATCCAGAAATAATATGACACAAATGTTTTTTCTGTGAGTTAAACGGCAGTTATTTTTGGAAAAAATTTCTTAAAAATTCTGTAAATTTTTTGATTTTGTTTTTTTATATTTGTTTGTTAAAACTATTTTAAAATTTAAAAACTTATTTTTTTAAAAAAATAGAAATATAAGGGATAAAAAAAAAAATTATTTTATATAAATATGTATAAATTTTTTAAGTGTTTTTCTGCTGGTGCCGAAATTTTTCAACACAAAAAAAAATCATGCCCAAACAGTTTTTTGGTAAAACAGTTGTGAAGAAAATTTTTTTTATATTGAAATTAGAAAGGGGGAAACCCGAAAATTTTCCCTTTTGTGTTTTATTTGATGTAGGACTCTGGTACGAAATTTGTAATTTAAAGGACGTTTGGTTAAAGGGCAGTTTTGAGAGGAAATTAGGGGGTTTTCGGGTGCCCAATTTAACAAAATTTGGTTTGGAAAAATTTGGGGGGAATATCAGTAAACATTTTTCGAAACACGCCCCACCAGGGGGTAATTTAATTGAAAAATTTTTTTTTTCGGAAATTTTCACATGAAGATTTGATACAGAGTCAATTTTTTTAAAAATAACCCTTTTTTAAAAAGAGATTTTTTTTTTACAAGGCAAAGGAAAAAATACATTGTAGATATCTCAATGGTTTAAAATGGAAAACATAACCCTGGCCACCCCACAGAGAGCTATTTCCCAAAATTTTCAGATCAAACTAAATCCCGATCATGGTCCCCGGGCGCCGATCTTACCCCCAAATTAAAAACCCCATTTGGGTTTTCACCCGGGGAAGAAGCCACGGGAAATTGGGTTACATCCCCAACGAGTGAAATTTTTGAGAGGGGAAAATCAAATCTTAAATTTTATCCAAATTTTTATTGAAAAAAAGTTTTGATTTGATAATCATCATTATTATGATACTTTTCCAGGGTTTTAACCATGAGGCCGAATTTTCCGTTTCATCGTTATTCCTAAATCCTGCCGAGGACGATGACCCTTGACTTTCCCCACTTAAATTTAGCGAAAGTTGAAATGTAACCCAAAAATTTTGGAGAGGGGCCGAGCAAGGCAAAAAACGCGGTGGGAAGAGATTATCAACTTGGTTTTGGGTTTTTCTTTGCATCACCCAAGAAAAGACAAAAGGAATAAAAAGAAAAAAAATACAAAAAAAGAAAAGTACGGTTTTATAAAAAAATGTACTTTTTTTTTTAAGGGTTTTCTTAAAAAAATATTTTGGAAAAAATAAAAACCTTTTTTTTGCCCCCGGTTTCCAAAACGAAATTAAAGGTATTTCGTTTTATTGACCCCAGGAGAATTTGGGGACAAGATCCCGTGTTTTTCCGAAACATTTTCCCCAGCCCCAAGAGCCCCGAAAAAATTTCCCTTTAAACAAACCCGAGGGGGAAAAGGGGAATTGCGCTTAGGGCTTCGGAGCTTTATCGAAAAGGGGCCCCGAAAAACCGGTACCCACAAAAGGAAACGGGGAAAAAAGGTTTTTCCCCTCATCTAGAACAGGTTCTCGCGAAAAAACTCAGAGGCAAAAACAAATAACCAAACAGATTTATTGGCCGGAAAAAAAATTTTAAGTATGAATTTCTATTTGCCAAACTTTTTTTATGATATAGAATGGGATGATTTTATTTTGAAATTACATTTGGATACAACATACATATTGGGTAAAAAGCTAGTAAAACTCTAAAATAATAATAAAAAATTACATGATATTTTGGGTTTATATTTCTAAAAAGCATGTTTAAAATTTGAATTTTAACTAATTTTATGATATGTGAAAAAAACAAATTTTACTTTAAAAGAAAAAAAAATAATCAAAATTTTTGTGTTTTTTATTAAATTTTTATATTATTCATGGGTTTTTTGTGTACTTTAATTATGGCTCCCCAAAATTTTTAATTGTATTAATGTACAAGTTTTTAGTGTAAATTTTAAACCCCCCCTTTTTTTTGCATTTATATATAAATATTTGGCCTATAACTTTTGTATTTTTATGTAATAAAACAATTATTATAAAATCTAAAATTTTATTATTTTTTCCCTTTATTAATAAATATATACTTTTTGTATTAATGGTTGATTTATTTATTGGACTTTGATAAAATTTTCCCTTTTTAAATAAAATTTTCCCATTCACATTAAATTGGCAAAAATATATAAAAAACAAAAATTTCCCCAGATGATATTTATAGATTTTGTCAGTTACCATATAATATGAATCAATACTTAAATTGGGTATTTTGTTCAAAATTTATTAATGAATAATTTCAAATTAAAATTTTGGGTATAATGGTAACTTTGCAAAGTATAATTTTTAAAATTTTAAATA
>CAJQTV010004236.1:0-24338 GCA_907163055.1 Formica aquilonia x Formica polyctena | reverse complement strand
AATAATAATTTTAATTTTACCGATTAAAATGATCCCAAAACCGATATAAATCGGTAATTTTTAATCAATTATGTATTAAAATTATGATTACTTATTTCTTTAAAAATAATCCGATTTATGTCATATTTAGTGTCATTTTAATCGCAAAAATGTATTAATCCATTACAATTATTTTCAGATATATAAAATGCGAAATACAGAGATTTTATTTTCTAAAATAAGTGACATATACACGTCAAAGTTTACAGATAAAGGGAGCCTGGCGAGCGAACTTCGGAACTTTTTATTTTTGTCATCTCGCTTGCTCCTTCATTCTTTCTTGCTCTCGCTTTGTCGATTCTTCAGCATGGGATTTTTCCCTTTAGTAAAAAATATAAACATTTTAAAATAAAAACTGAAACTTACATTTTGGATTTATTAGTATGAATATAAATATAATGGATTAATGAGTTTCTTGCGATTAAAAGATACCAAAACATGACATAAATTGATTATTTTTAATCAAATTTTTAAATGTAATTATGATTACTTATTTCTTTAAAAAATTATAGATTTATGTCTGTTTGTATCATTTTATCGCAAGAATCTCATTAATCCATTATAATTATTTTCATATAATAACATCCAAAATGTAAGTTTCAGTTTTTTTTTTAAAATTTTTAATATTTTGTACATAAGGAAAGATCCCCGAGCTGAAAATCGACAAAAGCGAGAGAAAGGGAAAGAATGAAGGAGCAAGCGAAATGACAAACATCAAAGAGTTCCGAAGTCTCGCTCGCCAGGCTCCCTTTATCTGTAATCTTTGACGTGTATATGTCATCTTATTATAGAAAATAAAATCTCTGTATTTCGCATTTTATATATCTGAAAATAATTGTATGGATAATACATTTTTGCGATAAAATGCACTAATATGACATAAATCGGATTATTTTAATGAAATAAGTAATCATAATTTTAATTACATAATTGATTAAAAATTACCGATTTATATCGTGTTTGGTATCATTTAATCGGTAAAATATCATTAATTCATTGTAATTATTTTCGGATCAATAAGCGCGAAAAACAAAAATTTTACGTAAAGATATATAACGCGGAGAGTTATAATAAAGCGAGCCTCGCGGAGCGAAAATTCGGAAGTCTTTTTATGTTAGCTATCTTGCTTGCTCCTCATTCGTCTCTCTCTCTCTCTTCTCCCGCTTGTTCTTTTTTGTATTCTTTCATTCCCATTATTATAATCTTTTATTTTCTCACTTTTTTCTTTCTATTCTTGTTTTCCTACATGAATAAATTAATTTTATTCATCTTTATTTTATAAAGCATAAAAAGATATTGTATATTTTTAATAAAAAAAGATTATTTTTGCGTTGGTTGTTTTTTGTATGCCTGTTTTTATTTAACTAATGACATAATTAAGTATTGTATTTAACATAAAATGAAATAAAAAAAAATAAACTTATTGATAAACTCATTTATGCTTATAAAAAAAAATAAATAAATTTATTATTTATTAGAGAGAAGAAAAAAAAAAGAATAAAAGTTGAACAAATAAAAAATATAATAATGAAAGAAAGAATAATGAATGAACAAAAGGAGAGAAGAGAGAGAAGAGAGAGAGAGAGAAAGCGCGAGTGAACCAGTAATGAATATGCGAGAGCATGAGCTAAAGGCTGGTTTTCTGCAGGCCTTAACTGTTTAATTTAGGCCGGAACCCGTTAAAGTTTGCACTAGGATTACAATGCTTTGTTCATAATGGGCATTATGACAAAAGGCATTGTAATCCTAGTGTTAAACTTTAACGGTTCCGGCATAAATTAACAGTTTACGGCTGCTAAACCCAGCCTTAAGCGATACGTAGTACATATAGCGAGCGAGCGATTACGAAAAGACAGAGCGCGACAGCGCGTATGATTGAGAGAAAAAAGTATACTTCAATAATGTTAGTGCGTACGTGTATATTTTACTCTCACACAGCATAGAAAGAGACGAAGATACGTACTCTTATGTTTTGTTTGTCATGTACGATTGCAGCTCTGTCCTATCGCGACATCACGCAACTGATTCTACTGCTTCTGTTTGACCTTAGAGCCTCCATCCGCACACAAACATATGCATCGAAATTTTATTTTGCAAAATCTTGTTTATAAAGCTTCTAACTCCACTTCCTCTAGTCGCACTTATACTCTTTGATGAAATGCGAGTGCTAGGGTTTTCACTGATTAGGCACTTGCAGATTACAATTTTTTAGATATTAAGTAATGTTGACCCGCACAGGCCGATAACTAAACTGTAATTTTTCTCATTTTTTTTTCACTTTTCATATGAATGTTAAACTCCGCACTCCGTATTATGTATACTTTTACTTGTGGAACGGATTTGTTTGATGTCTATAATCAACAAAAAGATTTTTCAAAATAAAAGTTATTATCGTAAAACAGAAACCCCCCCCGGGGAACCCCCCCTTTGGATCCCCTTATTGCTGTGTAATTTTTTATTAAGGGCTGATTTATTCCTCGGTGCTCTTGTTTTAGCGTGCCATTTTCGACGACGCAGTTTTTTTTTTACGGTGGGTAGTTCCCTTATCTCTTTGTAGGGTAGTCTACCTACTGTTTTCCTTCGCATTATCGGAGTACTGTTCCGAGAAATGCCGGCATTTGTATATCGTTAGTGAACTTTCCGAGTGGCCTTCACTTGGAACACAGTACATTTGAGCACGGTGCAAATGACCCTTTTGCAAATGGACACGAAACTTTGCACCACGTTCACTTGGACACAGTGCATTTGGGTCACACTACTTTGGACACAGTAGCCTTTTGGACACAGAAGAATTCATTGGACTAACCGTTCAGTAGCAACCGATCAGTTGCACACGTTCATTGCATACCGCTCATTCATACCGCTCAGTTGCCGCACACACACCACACACGGGGGAGTGCAAGGGGCCTCGGCCCCCCTCCCGCACCACCCGCCGATAGGCAGGGTGGATCTCGCTTTAACAATACGGTGGAACAAATTAAGCGGTGTGTCCACTGAACGGTGTGCAACTGAGCGGTGTGGTCACCGTAGCAGTGTGCAACTGAGGCGGTTTGCGACTGACGCGGTGTGCAACTGACCCGGTGTGCAATTGAGGCGGTGTGCAACTGAACGTTGTGTCCACTGAACGGTGTGTGCCATTTTTATGTGTCCAACTGAATGGTGTGCATTTTTTATGTGTGCAACTGAACGGTGTGCAACTGACCGGTGGTGCTACTGAACCGTGTCCAAGAATTTTTCTTCTGTGTCCAAAAGCTAACTGGTGTCCAAAATTATTGTGTCCAAATGCACTGTTGTCCAACTTGTGCCGTGTGCAAGTTTTTTGTGTCCATTTTGCAACGTGTCCATTTTCACCGTGTCCAATTTGTACTGTGTCCAAGTGTCACCGCTCCCCACTTTATCTCCTCGCTCTCTAATGATCAGTGGTTTTTAACGGTACGGTCGCTTAATGCTACTTTCCAGCAATTCCTTGAAGTGATTCCAATCATTACTTATGTTTATTAAAACTGGTTGTTTTTTCTTTTCTTATCACATTGTCACTAAGCGTTAGGTATATTGGCGAGTGATCTAGCTTAGATCTAGATCTTCTTCCAATCTGTATATAGTTTTTAGAATATTTTTTGTATGAAAAAATCATAAGATCTGGTACTTTTCCGTGGGATCTGTTTGCCAATATGTACATTTGCCCCCGTAAGACCAAATTTACTCCGCCTATTTTGTTGCTGCTCGGTATCATTCCTCGACCGTTTAGTCGGAGTGAGCCTTGATCCCCAGTGGAATGATTTCATTAAAAGCTCCTCCCATTATGAGCTGTTTTTCTGTAGTTACTTATAGTTCTACATACTGGTCAGCTTTTTATTGCTATCTTGGTGACTATACGCTATTAATAGTCAATGCTAATTTGTTTGCCAATGTTTAATGTAACAGCGGTGGCTTGTAGTTCTTGTGGGGAGATGTATTTATCTTCCTCTTGAGGTGTTTGATGTTCTCTTTATTATGCGTTGCCTATCTCCTCGAGTACTGTTGTCTGGTGTAGAGTATGTTATACCACGTCCCTTAGTTTTTACCATAGGAATGTTTTTGTGATGCGTTTCACGAAATTAGGCAAACGTCAATTTTTTTCTGTGTTTAGGATACCTGGGTTTCTGTGGAGATGATTAGTAATCCTTAGCGTTTCCATTCCATGATTCTGAGATTGTTAGCCATTTTTTGGGTTTAGGTGCTTGCCGTGTTTTGTTTCCAGCTTGGTGTAACTTGTTTTCTATTTTCTTGTTTGATTCGTTTAGGCTTTAATTTCCGTCAACATTGGTAATCAGATATCTTTCCCTTTTAATCTAAGCCAGGACAATATTATTCTGTGCTGCTTGCCTGGATTGTTTCTGTATAGAGGCAGGTGGTGGTTTCCTCGCCTGGATACGTCCTCTACCGCCTGTTTTTTCCTGATTATGTAGTTAAGGCCCAGCTTGTGTGCCATTACCTTTTCTGCTGGAGCTTTTGATTTTTTTTACTCTCATTTCTGCATTCTTTAAGCTACCAGACAACCTCACTAGTTGGCTGGTGATCCTTGCCACAGTGTATACACTTAGGTTTTGTAGGAAATTTACAGATTTTAACGCTCTGTTTGTTAGGTGATATCCTGTCATTTAACGCATCGTACTTCTTTCCTTGCAGAATTTTTGAGTGTGACCATATGCTTGACACCTCTTACACTGCGGGATTATTTTTGACCTTTTGATAGGTTCTATGGTCACTTTCGATCCCATATCTTGTTAATTTCCCATATACTTATCATATTCGTTGGAGTATCAAATGGTTTATTAACATACTCCGGTGGCTCTTTTGTTTTCCATATAAGTTTTGATTCTGCACTTATTGCCTTTGTAGTCCTATGCTATTGAGATAGGTCATATTTAGCTTTTTGGATCATCACGTGTCTGTTTAAGTTCTTATGCTATAACTCTTTACCGATGTAGATTTGCTTGTCCTCGTATGTATGCCACGAGAAGTTGGTGTCTGGCAGAATTTTGTAACGCGTTTTATAATCCGTGCCATCCGTAAGGTTAATCTTTATAATGTTTCCTTTATTAACAAGTTTTATTTAAGAAGTCAATTCTCAGCAATTGGGGCAATTACCTTATAGAGTGTCGAGTAGCTTAACACCGTCAACACTCAATAGGCGGAGGTTTTCGCCGTTTAGGGTGGGTTTGTATCCCTCTGAGATGCTGTCTCCCTGTGTATCGTTGAAGTATTTGCGGGGTATCGTTGTTTAACTCTTTGTTACGGTCGCTGGTGACTCACGATTCTTCCTTCCGCGAAGTTGTCGGCAATAATAATCGATCGGTGATAGAAATGAGTCGTTCGTAAGTAGAGCATCTTTGCGTCACACATTCCTTAAACATTTAGTCTTTATCAATATCTATATCTACGAGTACCCGTGGGAAAGACGCGACGAAACCGCGCCGTCGCCGAAAAATAAATAAAACCCCAGTAGATACCCTCGCATGTAGAAGTCTCCTCAGCGGAATAAAAGGCTGATCAAAGAACGATAATCAAATCTCTACTAATATCTGATGCAATACTATACTAAATTCAAGTTAATGTGATAAAGAACTACTTCTGTGTGAATCGTCATCAATTGGCTTTGGTCTAATTCAAATCTACGGGGCGTAAGGTAATAACTAGAAGCTCCAGGAGTATCTGAACTTGATCACCAATTCGACGATCGTCATTTAGTGAAAAATTTGAAAGTAAGGAGAAACACCCCGCCTCTGAGGACACCTGGCTCAATTTTTTACATGTCTCGCTTAAAGTTTTGGAAGATTCCCGCACTCTTATAGAATTAGAATACACCCCCGAAAGAGAGATTATACAAGCGGGCTCGAAGGGACATACCATCACTTTTACGAGCCTATTTCTTTCTCGGTCTTCCTTCACGCGAGTCGTTAACTCTGTTGCTTTTTGCACCGTTTAACATGCGCGAGTTACGGCACTTGTGCCACTTCAGTGTGGTCCTCACTTGGCTCATCCCAGGCAATCACGAATCGAACCATCTGGTGCCCGACATGAGACACAGAGCGAACACCGTCAAAAATTCGCCACCCCTCCACCCTCTGAATTACTATCTGAAAAAACGTAAGTTTACTTGCATAATTTTTCTTTTCCTCCTTTTTTGTCTTGTTTCTTATTTAACTCATAAAACTTCTTCCGAGAGAATGGTTTCATTCTTTTAAATCATCAATCCCGTTTTCGTCATAAGGTCCTTGAAAATTTTAACATCCTGATGCTTCATACTAACACAATATGGCGAGCGACACCACGTTTTATATTTTCTGCACCGTTCTTAACCATATACCTTATTTACTTAGTACATATTGCTTTTGATTTTATGGTTTTTTATTATCTTTACAATATATTTTTATATTGTATTAACCAGTCAGAACCTAAATTGTCAGCACGATAGAATCTTTCCCTTTGCACTTCTGACTGTGTGTCCTCATCGTATCATTAATTTGTAACACCCCGCGAACTAAAATACACACCATCATACCCATTGTACACTCACGAGAAATTATAATCAACAATATTTTTATTTTAATTTTTATACTATAATCATGGTTACTCCACCATTTACATTTAAAAATGAATAAATTCCCACATTGTTAATTTAAAATCAAAATACTCCTTTATTAAACCCCCCATTCCATTCCTAGTCGAAAGATCGCACTTGTGTCCCATTCACCTCCGCGTAAAGATAGATTAAATTCTCTACCGACAAGGGACCTTTATTCCTGATACGACATGGTCTGAACTCAGTCGTTTACCCTGCTTTTAGCCTGTCAGTTCCGTTTCGATCTCCCGGATTCCTAAATCGCCACGAGACGTTTAATTTTCCGTATGAATAAATAAAGAATAGTTTATGGTCTGCGTCCCTTCTGGTCGACTCATCCTTCTCCTCAGTGCTGGACGTTATATCCGTTCGTTGCTTTCTCTTTTTTGTTTTCCTATTTTTCAATAGCTGTATATTGCCCATGCTCGATCTCCCTGTGCCAGTCGTCTTCTCTCCGTCACTTTTTCATATTACGGCGTTCTATATTATTGAACTGTACAGACGTTGTTGCTTTATGCGATTGTGTGTCGAAATCTTACTCATTCTTTTTAATTCTTTAATTCCATTTCGCGCTGCAGTTAATTGGATTTCTAATTTTTTAAACGCAGTTGTTGCATCCGACTGCGAAAAAATAGGAGTATTGACCGTTATTATTATATCCAAATTTGGGGTATCCCTTCTTTGGGGCACCAGGGGATCCACGTTCTCCTCTGTTGCTCAATTCTGCCGCTGTCAAACCCAGTACTTCTAACTCTTGCGGATGTTCTTACAAACCTATGGCTTTTTTGAAAGGGGTTCTGGGTGTCCCTGTCGCCCTTTATTCCGTCCAGTCGCAGTATTGAGCACTAAAGCCTGGGATTCCACCCTTAGTGCAGAGTGGTCGCTTGATGCGATCCTTGGAGCCCACTTGCTCACCATTTCTTACGGACCGGTTCTGGGGTTCCGTGCCCCTGTCCCGTAATATTTCCAGTTTTTCTCGATTCTTCCATGCTTCGTTTTAGTGCCAGTCTTGGTTCACCCCGGCTATTTTATTTCACCGGTACCCTCTACGCAAGCGTGGGGGCATTCCCCAATCCACCGCCTGGGAGGCGCCCGATGGGGGATTGGCAACCCCCAGGGATATGGAAATGAAGCGCACTTTGGGACAGATTCAAACCAGCGTTTATGCAGTGGACAATTTTACGGATCCCGTTTGTGAATAAAAGATCCGGGCTGAAAAGGGGACGAAAAAAAAGGGCGCGATAATGCGAATTCATCGGACTTGGGGGAAAAAAATGTACACATTGATGATGGTAAAAAGGGATACGAAAAAGATAAAAGGCGTCATAGTAACGCGTTTGGGGAAAAAGAAACGTTTGCTATTACACGCGGTGTTTTAAGAAGAGATGAAATGACGCTTTAACAAATTTTTAAAATCTAAATTTTTAAAAATATATATTATTTTGCGAATAAAATTGCTTAAGTCTTACGATGACAAGGGTTATGTACCCGAAAAAACCGACACGCTACCGTGGGAAAAATTACAAAAAACCATTATAAAAAAAAATTACGTAATTTATTATAATAAAAAAAATTTTGTATATTTATTTTAAAAAAAATTTTATGTTTTTTAAAAGTGTCAATTTTGTTTATATTATTTTTAAATTCTTAATTATGTATTATTCTTAACTATTTTTAATAAATTTTTATGTATCCAAAAGTTGTTGTTGCATTAAATCCCGCATTTTACATAAAAATGGTCCTTTTGATATCCCTTTTCCACGAGATTTTCAGGGTGCTTCCGCAACATACACATCAAAAAGTTGGGGGCCTATTGCCTATCGGGAGGGGCATACTTAAAATCGGCTTGCAGAATAAAATCGGAAGCAAATGATAGAACAAGGAAAAAGTATCGGTTTTTACCACTCTGGTAGGGGTTATATTTTGTAAATTTAATAAAAAAAAAAATCCCCAAGATAGATTAAAAAAAATTTTAAAAAAAATTTTTTTTTTATTGAAATGTTAAAACAAATGTTCGATAAATTTCCCCAATTTTGCTCTAACCCTAGAGCAATCCTGCGAATGAAATTTTTTCTCACTCGTTGAATCAAAAAGGAGTGTTTCGGAAAATATGGAATAGGGGATCCCCCCCCAATGACCTTGCCTTGACATTTTTATCAAGGACATTTTCTGAGAATTTTTTCTCTAATTTAATCGTCGCTCTTTGCTTTTTAAAAAGTTATTAAAAAAAACAAAAAATTTGTAAAAATAAAGATTTATACTAGTCTGACAATAAAAAACGGGAAATTTTTAAATTTGTTTAAAAAATAGTCCTACGTATATACACTTAACTGAAAAAAACAAAGTTTTTACATTATAGGGGTTTAAAAAAAAATGAAAAGGAACTTTACGCTTGGAAGAAATTAAACAAGACGTGTCCATAAGAATTCACTAGTAAGAAAATAAAAAAAAATGACATAAATATTTTAAACTTTTAGGGAAGGGACAAAAAGTAAAACAAAACAATATTTTCCCCGACCTGTAACATAATGTTAGTACCGTAAAGTTGAAAATATATTCTTTAAAATGTCTTTTTGCCCGATTCATTATTTTGTTAGTAAAACGAATGCATGGGCCGGGGGGGAAAAGGAAAAGGTAAAACTTAAAAGTTTGAAAAATTTCCAAAATACATGCATGGACAGAGCAGCACAACACACACCCCGGGGGTGAAGGGGGGCCTTTGGCCCCCCTCCCCACCCACCCCCCCGATGGCAGGGGGCCCTCGCTTTACAAGTAGCATGTACTTTGTAATTTTTAAAAGCGAGGGTCCCCCTGCCTAGGGGTTGGGTGGGGGGGGGGGCCCAAAGGGCCCACCTTGCCCCCCCCGTGTTTTGTGTGTGGCGCGCGCGGCGCGCGGTTCCTGTCCGTCATGTATTTTGGTTTTTTAAAAACTTTTTTTTTTAAAAACTTTTTAAAAAGAAACAGGACGATTAAATTAGAAAAAAAGTTACTCAGAATTATGTCCTTTGAAAACATATGTAAAGGTCAAGGTATTGGGGGGGGGCCCCCCTATTCGCAAATTTTTCCCTTTTTTCCCAATCAAAAACCAGTGGCACATCCTCAAGAAGTTGTCGAGCCGATGATAAAGAAAATTTCCAAAATAATGTCGTTCACATTGCCCTGGAAAAATTTAGGATCGATTTATGAAAACCCCCCCTATAATTCGAGCCCACTTTTCACATCCACTGCCTAATTTCGTTACTTTTAACAATTGGTTGTTTCCGCATAGTGAGCTCTTTTTTTTATGCATCATCACCCAAAAATTGCTTTGTCAGAAAAGAATGTTTTTTTAAAAAAAATAAATTTCCCGCATCATTGAAATTTTCCCCATAAAAGAAAAATTTTTTATGAAATTAACGACAAATTTGGAAGGGAATAACGGTGATATATTGCAACAAAAAAAACAGAAAATTTTTAAACAAAATTTACGTGTTCAATAAAACCCCTTCCAAAATTAAAGCGTTGCATATCACGGGTGTAAAATCTAGTGTTGTATGGCGTTTAAAAAGGATGATTCCAGAGAAGTTTAATAATTTTGTGAACGGTAATTGGGTTCTGTTTAAAACGGGCAATTTCTCTTTTGCTTTTATGAGGATTTGCCTAAGCATTTGAACAGCATCAATTATTCCCGTTTTTCTGCGGAACATGGGGGGTCTGCGGATTTTTAAAATGCCCATTTGTTTTGTAACCCCTCACAAAGGCGATGAAACAAACATGGGGGGATGTCTCTTTTCCCGGAAAAACTTTGAGGGAAAGTGCAGGTTTCCTTTGATTTTTTGACATCCCCATAAATAAGATCAGTCCGTTAATTTTTCATAAAATAATTTTTTTTCGATAGGTTCCATCGTAAATTTTTCAAAATATGATTTCACGTCATAAATTTTTCCAAACAGATAAAAACGAGTTTTTATTCTAATAATTGTTATTTATAAAGAGTATTCTTTTTTTTAAGAGTATTTTATTTATCAGATCGACAAAATTTTTGAGGATTGCCCCCCACGCTTCCGGATTTCACGTTATGGTTTTTGCGTGGTTTCTTAAAAAATAAAATGTATAAAATCTGCCCGGAAAATCTGGGAAGTTTTTTAAAAAAAAAAATTCGCAACGCGTGTGCGGGAAATCACTCCTGTTATGAATAACGAGTGAGAAAAAATTTATTCGTGGAATTGCCTATGCTTAACAAAAGGGGAAATTGATCAACATTTGTTATAAACATTGCAAAAAAAAATTTTTGTTTTAAAATTTTTTTAATATCTTATCTGTGTTATTTATTTATATTATTAAATATTACAACTTACACTATACCGAGTGGAAAAGCCGAAAACTCTTTCCTTGTTCCTCGGTTTTTCATTCCGACTTATTTTGAAGCCGAGTTTAAATATGCCCCTGCCCAAGGCAGATAGGCAACCCAACTTCTGATTGTATTTTCGGGAAGCACCCCGTACGTCGGATTAGCAACGCGAGTAAATCGATTCGGAAAAACTGCCCGGGGACGGGTTTTTTACGCGAACTTGAAAATACAGGGGGACCCGCGACCCCCCCTAAGTAATAGCGTTTTTTCTTTCCAAAAACTGAGACGAAAGTCCTGAACCATTTTTTTATAACGCTAAAAAAAGAGTTAATTGGTAAAGCGGGTCAATCAGCACCGGGTCGCCCACTTGATCTTTCCGGGAATCGCAATCTTTACGTTGCTGTTACCGATTTTTTATAAAAATTTTTTAGCGATCGGGGGGGGGGTATCAATAGGCCCCATACCGAAATGCGAAGTTTCGCGCATTGTACTCTCCAACGATCGGGACAACGCGTCGATCCACATGAAATTCGGGAAAAGCGAAAAAACTTTTTCCCATATATTTTTCCTTTAAAACTTTATGGTTGAATCTTTTCCACGACCGAGGCTTTCATGACAGGTATTTTCGAAAAAATGATTAATGTTGGTTTTCACGAGGTTTCTTTTACATTTGCTTTGAAAAATTCTTTTCCTTTGTAGGTTTAAAAATTTTTTCGGACATCTTCCATGTCTAGAATTTTTTTGCATCGTTTCCGCATCTCTTTTCCACTTTTACTTTGACCCCGGTACGGGGCCCATCCCATTTTTTGTTTCAAAACATCGAAACTGGGGAAATACAGGGGGGCCCCCGAACGTTCCAGCCAGACTTTGGGGACCCTTATAAAAAATTTTTTATTCTAAAAAAAAAAATTTTCCCTATAAACAGGATCAAAAAAAATATTTCCCTTAAGAAGTTTTTTCGCTTGATGAAAAAGGAAAAAGAAAAAGGGTTTAAAAAAAAAAATAAAAACTTAATAAATTTCTTAAAAAACCCCCCCAAATTAAAAATAAAAAAAAAAGGGATTTTTTTTCTTTTATAAAAAAAAAAAAATTTTTTTTAAACTAAAATAGAAAAATTAGTAGTAAATGAAAAAAGGGCGTGAAAAAAAAATGTTCTAAAAAAGGGTTCCCCCCCCTAGCCCCAATACACTTTCGGCATTGAGTAACAGCAACTTTACCGTATTACGTATGCGAATCAAAAAATAAGTAAAAAAAAAGCCCCTTTTTGTACGTTTAAAAAAATGGTTATATAAAAATTATGGAACGTCCAAAAAATCATTTTGTTTAATTTAAAAAGAAATTTAATTTTTTAAAAACTTTTTTTTCGGTATTTTTTTTAAAAAGGCGCACTTTTTTCATGATTTTTTAAAAAAATGTGTAAAATAACAGGGTTTTCAGAGGTTTTTGAGCGAAACTTCTTAAAAAAAGCATTTTTAGACCCATGTTTATAGGAAATTTTTTTTTCAGAATTAAATTTCAAAAGGGTTTTTTTAAAGTCGGGGCGGGAAAAAACGTTGGGGCCTTCCTGTATTTTGGGAACCCTTTTGTTGAATCGTGCTTTATGGCCGCTTTTCCCAATCACATCGTCTGCCAAAAGATCGCCCATACCCCGGGGACTAGGGGACAGGTCTACGGGGGGAAAAATTTTTTCTCGTGGAGCTTTGAAATTTTTTCCCCTGAGTAGGTTTTTCAGAGGTCTTCCGTAGCATATTGATCAGGAAATTAATTTGAAAAGGGAGTTTAATTCCCCCCACGTATAGTTTTTAGGGTTTTCTTTCGTCCCCGGCGCTGAATGATGTAGTCTGCACAGGGGTTGTTACCAAACCCATTTTCTGCATCTCTTTCCATCATTTTTTAAGCGTCTCCCTATTCGTCTCAAAGCGTGATTTTTTTTTTTCTCAAATTCTTCCTGTGGGATCTTTCAACATTTGGAAACTCTTTTTCCACGTCCCTTTTGTTTGCAGCAAAATTTATTTTCCTCCTTTTGCGTAGCATCTTATCTTGCGCAAATTTGGGTCAAACCCGGAGGCTGTCGACTTTAGGCTTTAAATCGCGCAGGGAATTTCTTGGTAATCCCAGGGATATTTAAAATTTTTTTGGGTTTTCCCAAAACGATAATCCAAATTATTAATGACATTTCTTTATAAAAAATTTAAGGACAGACGGGCCCGTTTCGCCGACGCATAGAAAAATTTTTAAAAATAAGGAACCAGTTTTCGAAAAATTTCTCGAAAATTTATTAATATTTCATTGTCGTGGGCATTTTTCCCGGCTTGATGCGAGCTTTCTCCCAATCCCCAAGCGATTTCCCAACTTTTTGGGGAAATTCTTTTCCAATGAAAGTAATCAAATTCCCTTATTATCTTTTAACATTATAGCGCCGGGGGTATGTTTAAAAACCTTTCCCAGTTTTTTTTCCGGGCGCTTTTAAATTTTTTTTAATAGAGTTTAAATGCGCTATTATATTTTTATCTTGTACCCCTTTGGGATTAAATTAATGGATAGGGAAATACCTTTGCCACGTCTATGCGAATTTGTCGCCAGTGATATATTTTGTATTAATTTTATCATCGTCATTGTTTTACGTCCCCGTCGGGCTTCTTTTGGAAAATCAACTCTTTAGGGCCTGGTGTTCCCCACGTACCCCTTTTCCCCATCGAAAAATTATATTTTTTCATTTTTTATCCACATCAAAAATTTTACCCCAAAAAACATCTTTTCCTTCGTTGCAAAAAAAAACCACCGTTAAACATAATCCATACAGTTTTTTTTATCTTGACTAAAAATAGTTTCCCAATTTTTTTGTTTTAAAATGGGCCCCAAGTGTGCGCGCAATTTTTATTTTGACCCTCGGATGTTTGTAATATATATTGAACCGACGTAAAAAGCTTTTTCCGGGCGGGTTTTTCAAAAAATTTTCCCACAGATGGAGCCGGTTTTTGGGGAAAATTTTTTGACCAAATTGTCATTTTTTATCGGAGTTTTAGTAAAACCACATTCGATAATTTTTTTCTTTTCGTTTACTTTTTGGGATTTTTTGGGGAGAAAGAAGTATTAGCGAATCTTTTTTAAGATACTTTTGGACCTTTTTCGCTTTGTTCCATACTTTGATTTCTTTTTCGGGAGGGCCCTTGTTTTCGGGGTCTCGAGGGGTTCGATTTTCGTTCATTAGTTTCCCCAATTGTTTGTTTTTTCGAAAAAAGTTTTTTTAGGGGTTCAAAATTTTGGTTTTTAAAGTGCCTCTCCAATGCGATGTTTTTCCCTCCTTTTGACCAGTTTTTAAAGAATAATTTTTTGCGGATCGTTTTGCCTTTTTTTAAAAAATTCTTTTTTCGCAATCTTCTCACAAATCGTCACTGTCAATCGTAGGGGCCCATGTGCGTTGGGACAAAAATTTTTAGATTTTGCTCGATCGATGAAATCAATGCGACAAAACCCATTTTTACGGAAATTGAAAAAATCTTTTTAAACCCTTTTTTGGGATATCGCCCATTGGGTCTGTAAACTGTCTTTAAAATTTTCACAACAAAATCCATACTCGGTTGCCAACTTTTCTGACAAAATTTGGCCGAAAATCGTCGTAAGGACATGTCGGGTTTTTTACATGATGGGTTTTTAAACATGTTTAAGTTTTTACCATCTTTTTTAAAAATTTAAAATCAGTAAATTTGCTTTTCCCCGTATGAGATGCTTGGGTACCCTTGGCATAGTTGACAAAAATAAAAAAACAGTCGACGCTCGAGTGTCAAAACCATTGCAAAAGACTTCTTACCCGTATCTTGCTTACGCATCCCGGGGTCGTAAAAAGAAAAAAGGGAAATTGGGAAAAGCGCTTCGCTCGGTGGAATAACGTATTATTATTGGGAAAATGTAAAAAAACCCAAATTTTAAATGGGATCGATAAAAAGCTTTTTTCCAAGTTCGTTATTTCGGTTTGTTAAAAGGGGTTTTTTGGGAGTTTTACTTTACACATTTCGAAAGTACCCGTGGGGAAACTTTCTATCCAAACTATCAAAAATTTAGTTTTAACCCCCAATTTCAAAGGGGCCCGCAAAAAAATTCCCGGCTTTATATAGTGGGGCCGAAATTTTTCCATGCTTGCGTTTTTTCTTTCCGGACATTATCGTGTTTATCTTTAAAAAATTTATCACTTTGATTATCGGGCGTTCGCGCAAAACCGCTTTTTTGGGCTCTCGCGAACCCAAATCAGTTTTGGGAAAAATGAGTCAGGGGGCCCTATTTATAGGGGGCGCCCCAAATAAAAAAACCGCCCGTTCTAAAATGTTTCTTTTTCAAATGGGTTTGGGAAGCTTTATTTTTCCGAGCTTACCACCGACCCTTTACAAAATTACCCCCCAAGTTTTGTTTACTGCGGGGACTTGGTTAGTTTTACGTGGAAAAAAAGGGGGAAACAAGCTTCCCAAAAACAATAAAAGCGATCCAGAGGTTAAAACATTATGTAGTTTGCACGCGCCTTTAAAAATTTTGGCCTTTGGCAGAAAAAACACATTTCGAGGGCCCAAAAAAACCTTTAAAAAAAGATTGGTGGCAAAATCCCAAAAAAAAAAATTATAAGAGGTAGTGGTTTTTTAAAATCATGCGAAAAAAACCCCCATTTCCCTATGGGAATTTAAACATATTCTGGCTTTTCGGGTTTGGGGCCCGGGGGGAAATTTCATTTAGAAACAGGGATTGGCTAGAGGCGATAAAAGGTTTATAAAACCCAAAAGGGATGGGGGTTTGTCGCGAAAAAACGACAAAAAGTTTTATTCCCGAAGCAACGATCTCGGAAAAACGATACTTTGCGGTTTAATTTTCCCTCGCCACGAAGGCGGGGGAGCGAAATTGGCCGGGGGGTTTGGGGACTTTTGGCGAAAGAGCAGCCCTAAAAGGCTTTTTGGGGCCGCTATGAAAGCAAGAAAAAAATTGGGGTAGGGGGATAAAAAACAAAAAAATCATCGATAAAGAAAGAGACTGTAAAAAAAACCGAAAACTTCCTTTTAAGCGAAGCGCGGGGTATCTTACCAATTTTACCTTTATTGGAGTTTTCGGTTCTTGGGCCCTGGCGGGGGCAGCGGGAATCGCGAAGGGGGGGAAACGTTTTAGAAAGGCCGGGGGCCCCAACTTTCCCAACCGAAGAAATGAAAACTTTCATATCGGCCATGGGGAAAGGGCACGGGGGGTTTATCCCCGCTCCCTACAAAACGGGGGGACGAGGGTTCTCAACAGCGGCTAAGAAAAAAAAAAAAAACGTCAAAAAAACGATAAAAAAGACTGCCGGTGTAACGACCAATTTACAATTGAAACCCAAATTTCAAAGACGTATGGGGTATTAAACCCTTTTTTTGAGGGGGGTTTTCACGCGCAAAAAATTTTCCGATAAAAAAGGTTTTACGGCGAAAAGGGGAAAAAGGTTTTCGTCAATTTGGTGACGTCGATGGGTTCCGGTACTCTTGGGTTTCGTATGCAAAGAGGGGAGATCATTAGTATATTTCGTAGTTTTTAAAAAATTTTTGACCGGGCCCCCCGGAATTTGGCGATATTTTTTGGGCAGGGAAAGTTGGGAAATATTTGGGAAAACAATCACACGGCCTAAAAATTATAATAAAGTATTGGGTCTTCGATTTTTCAAAAAAAGGGCGATGATCGATATGAATTTTAAAACCTGACAATTGCCCTCGCGGGCCAGATTTGTTTTGACAGTTTTTCCCGCATTTTCACTCACCTTTCGTTTTGGACCGGGAAAAGTAGCGCTCTTGCCCGTAAGCTTTCTTTCCGGGTATTTAAAATTTAAAAAAGGGTGGCGATTACGAGCTTGGTTTTTAAAGGACCCTTTTAAAATTTTATAAAGGGTAAACGAACGGAAAATTTGTTTGGGAAAATAAAATTTTTTTTTTGATAACGATTTTATAAGGGGGGAAATTTCAATTTCCCCAGGGATCGTACGAAATTTCCGTATAAATGGAAAAATCTCCGAAGTGCAACTTTACGGACATCGAGCGAGTTAAAATTTCCCAACGATAAATTTTTGATGACGAAGAAACCCCGTGAAATCCCAAAAATGCTTCGCGCTAATCATTTAATTTCGTAAAAAGTTTAAAAACCAAAAAGTGGGCCATGGGGTAAAATTTTTGGAAACCGGGCAACGTTGGGTCGTTGTTTTAGATTCTCGTTTGAATCGTATATTTCAAACCTTTGGAAATGGCCAAATTTGGATTGTACCGATAAAAATTTTTATTTCGTAAAAAATTATTCGTATAGAAAGGGAGCGTAACCCCTGGCGCGTACACACGATACAGAATTTTTAAACCAAAACGTGCCCGCCAGGATATTTAAAATAAACGGAAAAAAGCCAGCCCCAGAATTTTTATTTTCCCAAACGTCGCACGGAGAAATTTCTGATTTTAAAATACGCCCTTTTTGGGGTCAAAAGGCATTTTCTCGATTTTCGAGGGGACGAAATTTCCCTAAGTTGCATGTACGGCGGCGGCAAAAAATTTAAAAAGGTTTTTAAAAAATGAAAAAGTTGGTGAACGAAAGCACGGAGCACGCGAGAGGGCAATTCTTTCCCAAAGGGGCAAAAACTTTGGCGAGAAGGGGCGAGTGAATGCAGTATTGGGTACAATAATCAGATATCAGGGTTTCGCTAAAAAAGGGAAGGGTCGGCGTTTTAATCGCGAGTTTTTAAAAACATTGGGGTTGTCGTACGAAATATTTGAAAAATATGATTGAAACTTGAAAAATCGGAGGGAAACCGGGTCTTGACGATCTTTTCGTAAAAATTGAGACTCATACCCTACAATCCATACGCCAACACAACGTTGGATATAGCGGAAAGAGATAGGATACCCATTTCAACATCAAGATTTTTACACGTTTCAAAGGGGAAAAATTTTTTAAGTTTTGGGGGGGGGGGAAAGTTTATTTGTGCGTAAAAAGCTGAAGGGGGGAAAAGTGATATTTGGGGAAAAAATTGGGGTCCGGTTTTTTGTTTTATGAAACTTCGATATGAACCGATGGTGTGGGGGGGATTTACCGCCAAAAGAAACGTTGGGAAAAACTTCCACGATAAAAACTATGTCTGGGCAACAGGGCCCAGAGGGGGGAAAATCTTGGAGAATGTGCGGGGAATTTTACGCATGATTTTGCTGAAGGTTTACTTCAATTTATGCCCTTTCCCCTAAAAAAATAATCCCGGGGGGTTTTTAAAGATTTTAAACGAGTTGGGGATTAAAAAATCCCTCACGAATTAATTCTGAACGTTCGCGCAAAAGACCCCGCAAAATTTCATTTTTTGGACATGCTTTTGGCTGAAAAACTAATATGAAATTTTTCAAGAACAATGGCGTATGCCTCTGTTAAATTTAGCGAGGTTTAATAAAAAAAAATTTCCTTTTACGCGCGTTTGGGGAAAAGGGGGGTACTTGAATATGAGTTTTCGTCTTGGGGGTTAATTTCGAATTTTTTTGCATAATACGACCAAAAATTCGTGGGCCCCTGAAAGCCGGGCCCCTCAGCTTTGGGAAAAACCCCGATACCCTATCTTTTTCGCTACAGACTGGGAAAAAAAATGCTGTGTCAAAAGATAACTACATTGGACGACTGCAAAATTTACCAACGTTAAAATTTTTCTAAAAATCGGAATTTTATTTCCCCACATGAATTTTAATTTAGATTTCGAATTTTAAAAATTTGATTTGCCCTCTGTTCGTATGTACTCTTTTTTTCGCAAAAAACATTTCGGGTGGGGATAATGATGATGTGCTATTAAACATTTTAAAAATTTTTTCATTTCGGTCGTCTCGCGGTTATTGATTTCTCGCGACCCAAAAAGAGTCTGTCAAAAAAATTTCCCCCGGGGACGTGAAATTTGAGTTTTAGGTGCAAGGGGGATATAACCGGGAAAACTTTCCCCCTATTGTCTCTCTTGCACCCCATTCCCCGGGGTCGAATATTGCCCATTTAAACCCAAAGTTTAATTTGTAAAAATTTCCAAATCACAAATATCCCCCCCCATTTGCACGATCGCGTTGTCGAATTTTTTGCCCCTTGATTTATCGTTTTGTTCGTAAAAAATTTCCTAAAATCAGCAAATTTTCCCCTCCAAATTTTCAAAAAAAATAAAAGATGAGATTTTGGCGACGACAGCAGTCGTAAATTCATTTTTTCAATGTACGGTAATATTATCAGCATGGGCCGCGCCAACGTTTGTGGATCTTTCAAGGATTCCTTAACGGGGGCCCAAAAATTTTTCGGGGAAAGGGAAATAGCAACATTTAGAAATGGATTTTTTCTTCTCCTTTCTTTTTGCAAAGGGGGCCCTACCATGGGCCCTGCGCTTTCAAAATCTGAGAGGGGTGGCAAGCTTCATGGTAAGGGGCATCCCCCATGGATTTCAATGAGAGGATGGAAAAATTCCCAAAAGCTTCGCTAAAAGTTTATTACGAGAGTTTTTGATGGGCCCGATGGGAAAAGGAAAGGGAAATATCTCCTATTTGACGTTAAATCTCCCTTTTACAAAAAAGATAATTAAAGGACTGCATGAGGAGATGGATAAAAAGGCGGAAAAAAGGTTTAAAATCAGCAAGGGAAAAGGAAAAAGAAGAGAAAAAGTGGATTTGGAAACCCGGAAAAAAAAGGGGGAGCGAGAAATTTAAGAAAAAAAAGAGAAGAGGAGAATGGAAAAAACAGCGAGGAGGGAAAATTTGGGGAAAAATCCCAAAGAAAAAAAAGAGGGAAAAGAGAAAAAAAAGGAAAAAAAGGGAAAAGGTTTCAACGAGTTTATAAGGAAATCAGGGGACACGATCCCAGAAATTTGGAACAGGGGGAAAGGCCCCCCGGAAGGAGTATGTAGCAAGATTTTTGGGCAGGAAAAAGAGATTTAAGCGAGGGTACCAAATGGAATGAAACGGGGGAAAATAGGATGTGTAGGGGTATGCGGGGGGAAAAAGAGGGGGAGAATGGAAATGTTCTATATGGGGAAAGCGTGAAGCCAAAAAGGTAGGTAAAGACGGAAAAATTATTTTACAAGGGGAAGGGGAAAAAAATTAAAAAATGAAGGAAATATTTGAAAGAAGGAAAAAAAGGTAGAGAGGGGCGAAGGGGGAAAAGGAAGCAAAAGGGGGGAAAGGTTTAAAAGGCATAAAGGAAAAAAATTTTAGAGCAGAATAAATATAAAGGGCCCTTTTTTAGAAAGAGAAAAAGAAAAGACGTAATATTTACGTTATATTTAAATTATATTTATTTTGGTTTAATTTATATCGAGATTTTTAATTTTAATTTTAATTTTTTAAAGTAATTTAAAGCAAAAAATTTCAAAAAAATTTGGGAGATATTTTAAAAAAAAGGGCGTTTTTTTTAAAAAATAAATTATCTTCATTTATTTTCAAAAAAAAACAAATTAAAATTTTTTTAAAAAATATGTTTTTAAACCAAATATTTAAATTATTTTATTTTTTATATTAAACAACATATTTTTTATATTAAACAACATTTTTCATATTAAAACAAACTTTTTTAAAAAAGTTATAAAAAAACTTTAAAAAACTCCATAAACCTCATCTCTCTTTTTCTACTCTACTAGGCAATAAAGAAACTTAAATTGTATCTCGAATATTTTTATTATTTTTTCATTTATTATATTTGATGTTTATAAATATACATATAAAGGGTCAGTCATATATAATATATAATAATAATTTAAATACAAAAAAGAATATTTATAAAAAATAAAATCCAGGGAGAAACGCGAATCGGATATTAGATATCGGAGCATCTAGTCTAAAACAACATCTAGAAATATCTAAATTAGATGCCATTTGTAATTGCAAAATTGATGATGTATTTGTGTCATTAAATTTTTTAGAGACGATTAAACTTAATATTCACACAATAACGGTGCATTGTTTATGAAACACTTTTTGAGCTGTAAGTCACCTCTCGACGTCTAATGACATCTAATAGACCTCTAGGAAAAGGACGTTTGGGGAATGCAGTCCCGATGCCCTTTGGGACCTTGCATATGTTGCCCAAGGTCCCCCTCCTGAGTGACCTTCAGAAGGTTTTAGCCGTCGCTGGGTCTTTATTAAAAAGTTGTTACAAAAAATTTATTTATTGAATGTGTGGAATAAATAAATACATGAATGGACAGAGGAATTTTAAGATAGAGAGAAATTAAATTAGAAATGGTTTGGGTTAGGTTATTTCTTCCGGAAGTGGAGATTCCCCCCCCAAGGGGGGGGGCGGAACCCACTGTTTTATGCATACACTTTTAATGCGAAGTGAGGTTCCACATGAGTTTAAAACTTTTCACGCAAAGCGGATTCAACTCATGTACAAACCCATGTAGAATCTCACTTTGCTTTAAAAGTGTATGCATGGACACAGTAGGTTCCGCCCCGCCCCCTACGGGGGGGCTCCACTATAAAAAGAACTAGACACTTTTGGTTTGCGTTAAACCTCGCTTCGCGTGGAAAGTTGTAAACCCATGGGGAAAACCTCATTTCGCACTAAAAAGTGTATGGCATAAAACAGTGGGTTCCCCCCCCCTCCCTAGGGGGGGGGCTCCACTTCCGGAAGAAATAACCTAACCCAAACCTATTTTAATTTAATTTCTTTCTATCTTTAAAAATAAGCTTAGAAATTTTCATGCTGATGCCATATAAACAACATATAGTGAGAGTAAATACTAAGTAAGAATATCAAAAGAAATCAAAACAAATCAGTGTTTGGGAATGTAATAAATTTGTTTGTATATACACGTATCTAATCACCAGTCTCAGTATGTCATATAGTCGTGTATCAGTCAGTGGATAATTCCAAGATTTTCTTAACTTTAAAACATGCATTTGCACGAATTTATCAATTTGACATACAATTTTGATTTTTTGTGGAATTTTTTGTGTGAAAAGAAAGTTGTTCGTGGCGAAATAACGTGTCCAAGATGTGAAATGTATTAGTACTAAACACATTCAATAAATAATATTTTAGATAAAAACTTTTTAAAAAACGAGCGACGGTTAAAAACCTTCTGAAGGTCACTCAGGAGGGTGACCTTGACAACATTATCAAGGTCAAGGTCATAAAGGCTGCATCCCCTAAACGCACTTTTACCCGACGGTTGAAATTAGCAGGGTTCCAACTGAAATAATATGAATGCTTGGTTTTCCTTTTACCTCTATTTTCTGTTGGCCACCCTGCAAAAAATTTTAATAGTCGGTTAATCTAAACCGGACTTGGTAAAATTTGGCCCTAAACCTGCTACATTCAAAAACGCAAAAAGTTTGGAAATTTTTGACTAACAGAACAAAAAAGACTAAAATTTCTTTATTCTGATTGGTCAAATTTCAATCTTCAATCTAAATCTTCAATGTGTAGTTGGGGAAAAAAAAGGGGGCTTAACGCGTGGCGGAAAATCGTCATGCGTCTCAAAGTTTAAAGCCAGTATCAGACTACGCATTGAAAATTGAAGATTGAAGATTAAAGATTGGAATTGGACTAATCAGAACAAAAGAAACTAAAATTTCTTTATCCTGATTGGTCAAATTTCAATCTTCAATCTTCAATCTCAATCTTCAATGCGTAGTCTGATATGGGCTTAATAGCTTTTTTTGAATGAAAGGGTTAATCCGAACCCGATCAATTAATCACTATATTTTACTATGAATTCAAGCCCTTTTATTGGCAGGGGACGATGCAATGACGTCATTAATCGCTTTCAGAGCGATTAACGTTTTTAGGGCCAATTTCACCAAGCCCGGTTAGATGAACCAACCCTCCGTAAAGCCGGACCCACAGATGTCTATACTACTCCCTAGATCGCTAACTTCGTCAAAAGAGCTGTGGCCAGCCAATTTCCGGATTCGGCCGGACACCTTACAATAAAATGGCCGCGGTGCATGTGTAGTGATAGCATGCGTATGTGATACCCGGCCATGACACTTACAAAAAAATGGCTGCTCCCGCTTTTTGTCAGCTATTGCTATTGCATGAGATGTATCAAAATTTTTTTTTTTCAATTTTAATAAAATTAAATTTTTTAATTTCAATATTTAAAAATATTTACAACATTTATAAAATAATGAAATATGATATATATTTTTATATGATAATATTTTATTGAAATAACCTTAAAATATTTAAAAATTCGAATATTTATTAAAATAACTGCATTTTACTATCTAAATAAATGAAAACCATTTTTTGTAGTATTTTTGCATTTGGAAAAGCAACAACTGCTGCATCTTTCCAGAATTTCACAAGTAAAATTTACAAAATTCAAAAAATAAATTTAAATGAAAAATTAGAAAATAAATAAATTAAAATTCAATAAAGATAAATAGATAAATTAATTATAAGTAATAATAATTTATAATAAATAAATTTAAATTCACAATTTAGATATCGGGTATCACGTACGTACTAAAACTAACATACGTCGGATATCACATACACACTACACACGTATCGCCGCCATTTTATTGTAAGGTGTCATGGCCGAAACCGAAATCCCGCTGACCACAGCTTTTATATGTCAAAGCCCAAGTTAGCGATCTAGTTTAGTATAGACATTTGTGGCCGGGGCCACCTTAACTTTTTAATAATTAAAATTATGTATTTTTTGGTGGTTGTTTGGTGATGATTGGTAGCCTAATTAAAACGTTTGGTGGTCAATCGTTTTTTTTTAATTAAATAATTAAAATATTGGTGTAAAGTTTTGCCGGACATTTTTAATTTTTAATCTAATCGATTAAATCAGGGCTTATTCGAGCAGAATCGTTAGGTGGTCACAAAACCTTTATTTACAACGTTTGGTGACCCATAAATTTTTCCAAAAAGTAAAAAAAAACATGTGCGGTTAGGTAGTGGCGATGGCTAACTGGAAGCTGTAAAGTTAGCCGAACAAAAATATTATTTAGGGCGTGGCACATAGAAAAACTTTAAACATAAGACTTAAGACGTAAGCGAATTGATCAATCACGGTCGAACAGTAAGGCAGCCATATTGAAACGTAAGCTACGCTGAAAATCGTATGGTTGAAATTTTTAAGTCTTAAGTCTTACTGCTTAAGTTTTTTTATGTGCCCGGGCCCTTAACCAACAATTTTTTTTCAAATTGTCTTTTAAATTGAAAGACAATCGTTTGGTGGGAATGTAAATATTAGCATTATGGCTCTTGAAGATCAGCGCGATGACGCAACGCGGGGGATATCCAATAAGAGCTTTATTTTTTCCGAAAAAACAGAGCTCTTTATTGGATATCGCGCGTCGCATCATCGCGCTGGTCTGCGAAGCCATTAAGGGGGCCTTTACAGGGGACATTTGTGGG
>CAJQTV010004233.1:0-12677 GCA_907163055.1 Formica aquilonia x Formica polyctena | reverse complement strand
TTCAAGATTAATCTAAAAAAGGGCCCCGGGCTCACCATGTGGCGTTGTGTTTAATAGGAATTTTGGGTCAAATCCCAAAAGGAGTAATCGAACTGTGCCCTTCCTCAATCATAGCGCAAATGTTTTCAGCAATCCCGACAATAACTATAAAGAATTATATTTTCCTAAAAAAATATACAATAATTTAAAAAAATTAAAGGGGACTAAGCCTTACTTCAAAATTTATCCCCCTTTTCTTTTTCTAGGCAATCGCCACATATGCTTCGCTTTTTGCTGACTACAAGTTTTCATGCCCAACGTCATCATCTGAAAGAAATAAAAAAGGGAAGATATGAGAAATAGTATGATTTTGAAAATTACGATAACGTGTGTAAAAATCTAATTTAATACTTCCCAGCTTTGTGAAAAAAATTTTGGGTTTTTCCCTTTCAACAACTCCCATAATGGGCCCCCAAATCGCCACCCCCAAGTATAACTATTTCCTTACCAGCGTAGTTTTCTTTGCACGCTGCAAAATGTTTCTGTATATTTTAAGATCTGCTTCGGACATATCTATAGAAAAAATTTCTAGAAAGTTGTAAATAGTAGATAAAATTAAAAACCAACGTCGTTTAATTTGTAGCTCATCAACACTAGCAGTTTCCCAGGGGATTTGGAAGCCAATTTTTTTCCCTTTGATACGGGATTAGCCTCGAACACAAGTTTGTGGGATGTCGTTTTCCCAATTTAGTCGTTCGTCTTGAATAAGAGTAATCTTTATGGAAAAATAGTGTCGCCACGTTATAAAAAAACGCAAATTTAAAAGGGACTATCATACATCGCAAAAAAAGGAAACGAGGTTTCCCCAAGGCAAAGCTGAAAAACCGCAGGGAACGTTAGCATCATAACCAGATAAAAAAAATGATGTGAGAGGGAAAAATTGTAAAAGATACTTTTAAAAAATTGCGGTCGTTTCGTCATGCAAAAAAGTCCTCGAATTAACGGGGGAAGAGATAAGGGACATTTCCCGGGTTGAAAACGAGTTGGTAAGATTTTTTTGTGCATATTACCAAGAAATAAAAAATAGATCTAGAACAAAAATCTCGCCAAGCCTAGATTTAAGCTTCAACTATATATGAATTTAAAAATTTTTAAATTTAATTTTACAAAGGTTTTTGGAAATTGATGAGTTTCGATCTTTTAAAGGGCCCGAGAATATAACATAATCTATAGATAGTTTAGATGGATGTTTTTTATTGTATTTTAAAAATTTTTCTTTATGAAAAAAAAGCCTTTAGGGGCATTTTTTTAAAACAAACATTTACAAATTGATGGATAATACAGTTTTTCCCAAATTTTATCGAGCTCCTTTTGTACAAGCAGTTCCCTTGTAAGAGCGGTCTTAAATGGTCCGTAAAAATAATTATAAATAAAAACTCACCCGCGGTGGAAAGATCTCTCAAAAAAGGCCACCCCGTTTTAAACGGGGTAAACGTGTGCGACCGTGTAAAAAGGGGTTTCTGCTGTCTGCAAAGCCCCCCTTTCCCAAATTTTTTGGCAAACATCACGGGTCGGCCCTCATTTATCATCGTCATGGGGCCCATCATCGTCATCATCATTTTCATTATTTATCAAACCCCATCATTTCATCATATCCTCATCATCAAGCCGAACCAAAGAATGAACAGAAAAAAAGATACCTTTTTGTTTAAAACGGGAAACGCTTTCCCCTTTCCCTTTTTGTTTAAAGGGAAACTAAAAAAAGGTGTCAAAATCTGGCAAGCCAGATATATGGCAAAAAATTATTTTTGTCCAAAAAAGATACGTAACAAGCGGTAAAACGCGAATGATGATAAAAAAAAGCTTAAACTGCGTTTGGGTGTTTGTACAGTAGTTTTTATTATCAAGAAAACGTACGACCTTTAAAATGATAAAGATTTACAAATCTAGAAATTTAAAAATTTTTAGAATTAAAAACTTAAAAATCTCCGAACACGAAAAAGCAATTAAAAATTTTTACGAAAAAAACATCTATATATTATTTAATTTGTACAATATGGGATATAAACAAAAACTTTTAAATTTTTCCCGAACGTTTTTAGGTTTTAAAAATTATTTTAACAAAAATTTTTTTAATTTATTAAAACAACACAAAAAGGAAAAAAAATAATAATTGTAAATAGAATTAATGATAAAATTTATAAAAAAAAACCCTATATTTTTTTTATCAAATTTTTGATTTTCTTTTTCACATAATGCTGTGAAAACTATTTTTCGAAACAAGTCTCAAAATTTAAGAACCCTCCATATTGAATCAAAATCATTAGCAGTTTTTATTCGTCGATCAAAAAGGGGCAAGGGAAAAATTTATAGAAGTAAATATATTCAAATTTTACATTTTTAGAAAAATAGTTAAAATTTTTTTATGAAAAAATTTGAGGATGTGGATAAAAAACTTGGCCTGAAGTAACAGTGCGGGGAAAAAATTAAGTTAGCTTTCCTAACAAGGGGCCCTATCCTAAATATCTTTTAATGACAGTCAATAAAAATTGTAACTTCTCTATGCCAAAAATTTTTTCTTTGGATAAAATTACCCCACATATATTTTTTTTTATATATATATATATATAATATAATAAAAATTATAATAATATATAAAGTAGATGTTTTGGGAAAAGGAAAAGAGGAAAAAAAAATTTAATTGGGGGAAAAATTTTCTACCTGATAATGTCAGAAGAGGTAATTTTATGGTCCTGTCTTTTTGGCGGAAGGGTTTTTTGCTGGGCTGGCTTTTCCAAAGCCATGGAAAACATCAGCTTCCAAGTATCGCAAACTGCTACAATGTTCTGTAAAGTTAATCATATTTCCTACTTTCGTTGTAAAAAAGTCATACAGAAATTTTAAAAAAAAGGGGGGTAAAAAGGGACAATAATACTTAAAAAATTGAAAAAAAAAGATTTTTAAATTTAAAATTAAAAATCAACCCTAATGGTTTTTTCAGATTTGTTTCATATTTTTTAAATCCCTTTTTACTAAAACTAGGTATAATAATTATTTTATCCCCACATTTTTAGAAAGATAATAAAACCCTTTCATTTATACATAAAAAATTTGTAATATTACTATTTCTTCCACATTTTAAAAAACTTTTTAAATACATATATATAAATTTGTTTGTTTCAACTAATTTGAGAGTTTAAAAAGGAAAATTTTAAAATTTGTTTTAAAAATAATTAAAAACTTTAATTTTACCTCTTAATTTTTTTTAAAATTTTGTAAAAAAATAGAGGGGGGAGAAAAAAAAACCAAAGTGTTAAATTTGACTTGTCTGATTTGGGAAGTTCAGCAGTTCCAGCAAAAAAACGAAAAAAATTTAGACAAATAAAGCTTATATCGAAAAAATAAAAAAATCCCCTTTATATTGAAAAAAAAAAATTTTTTCAAAAATATTTTAATTTAAAATTTAATTTTAATATTCAGTTCAGGGGATATTTTTATGCCCAAAAAATTTTGGACCCCTTTTTTTAAAACAACCGGGTATTTTATTTTTCATATCTCAATTTGTTTTTTAATTTTTTATCACTTAAAGACATATGGGGGTCCATGAAAAATTTTCTATGATGCTTATATCTAAAATAAATTTTTTGTAAAATTTGTTACAATTTTCTAATGGAAACCGGTTTTTGATTTTTTTTTTCAACAGTTTTTTTTTAACTTTACTACCCTATTTTTTAATTTTATTTATAAGTTTTTTTCATGTTATGTCGCATTTTTTCATTCTTTGTTTTTTAAAATTTAGTTAAAATTTTTTCAATGAAAACCTATTTTCGCTATTTTTTCCCCCTTTTAAATTTTCCCCTTGGGGAAAAGAAACTTGGAAAATGATTACAGAGTTCTTTATATATATATTTATAGAAGGGAAATTTTGGCTTTCAAAATTTTTAGCATTTTTTCTTAAAAATTTTTCCCGAAAAAAGGAAATCTTCTATTATTTGGAAAAAGGGTTTTAAATTTTGTGGGGCATACATACCCAAAGGGGAAAAACAGTGTTCCGGGGTTTTCCCTCCCTTGTAATTTTCGATGTTTAACGAAATTTTCAGCCCTTCCGTATACCCTTTGACAGTGATTGGGGGAACCCGCCCCTGGGTTTCCATTTACAATACGAGCAAACTCCCATCGATTTTAGATTCTGTCAAAGGGTTGAGGGCCGATGAAAATTCCCCCAATACGTTCCCAATCGCCGACTTCAAGCTCGATCGCTTTTCCCCACGGCGATTACGCACTGGGACCCCCGTGAAGTCCAGAAGTACTGTTGCCACCATCGTTTCTGGGAAAATATAGGATTAATAAAGTTTATTTTGAAATACATCAATTTTGGTTTTTTATTTTTCAGGAAAATTTTCCCTTTTCGGCGTAGCGGGGGTCTTAAACGCACGCAGGTGCACCCTAAATCGTATCGTATTAAAACCCATATAAGCGCCGGAAAAATTTAAAGTAAAGGTTTGTACTTCTTTTCTTTTTTTTTTAATTAACGCTTGCTTCGATACATAAGAAGCTGAAGGTTAAAGGGAAGATAGCAAAAGTTTGCGTGAAACGTGAAAAATTTCTTAATGTCGGCAAAAACTGGGAAAAAAATTTAAAAAATTAATCATTTGGGAAAAAAATATTAAGTAATTACTGTGTTTTTAAACCCAAAGAATTATAAAAAGGGAAAAGTCATTGAAAAGTGCTGATAATCGCCCGGGATTTATAAGCTAGCCCTGAATCCACAATTTTTATACTCACATAATTATGCAATAAAGGGTTTTCAAACGGTCTGTTTGGAACCCTACGACCCCAGATTCCCGGAGGGAAAAGGGAAAGACCCGGGGCCCGCGGGACTAGGGAATATTGCGGGTTTTCGGATTTCGCGCAAAATTCCCCCGTGTGGTAAAAATTTTTTTATCTCTGGGAAAAATTGAGTGAAAATTGCCCGCCCACTTCATAAATAAAAACTATTTAAAAAATTTTGGGGGGCGACACAGATTAATTTGACAGATAGCCCCAAAAGGGCCCCATGAAGGCGAGACCAGAAATTTTTCCCCTGGTTTGCGCCAAAACCCTTTGTAGGGGCCAAAACAGTAATTACGTTTTCCCCAAAGGAAAGTCGCGCGTTAATACGATGGTAATAAATTGAAATAGAGTTTATGTTTTAGAAAAGTTTGGAAAAAATGCTTTTCTAATAATTAAATTTTTTTTTAATTTTTTTTCCCCCCAAAGGGGGAAAAACCTTTTCAATTTTTTTTTTTTTTTTGGGGGGGGTTTTTGGGGGGGGAAAAAAAGGGGAAAACCGAAAAACCCGGGGGGAAAAAAAGGGTTTTTTTTTTTTTTTTTTTAAAAAAAATTTTTTTTAAAAAATTTTTTTTAAAAAGGGAAAAAAAAAAAAGGGAAAAAATTTGGGGAAAAACCCCCTTTTTTTTTTTTGGGTTTTTTTTAAAAAAAATTTTTTCCCCAAAAAAAAAAAAAAAAAATTTTTAAAAAAAGGGAAAAAAAAAAAAATTTTTTTTTTTTTTAAATTTTAAAATTTTTTTTTTTTCCCCCTTTTAATTTTTTTTCCCCCGGAAAAAAAAAATTAAAAAATTTAAGGGGGGGGGAAAAAAATTTTGTTTTAAAATTTTTAAAAACCCCCCAAAAAAAAATTTTTTTTAAAAAAAAAAAAAAAAAGGGGGGGGCCCCCAAATTTTTAATTTTTTTGGGGGGCCCCCCAACCAAAAAAATTTTTTAAAAAAAAAGGGGGGGGGCCCTTAATTGGGGTTTAAAATTTTTTTTTAAAAGGGTTTAAAAAAAAAAGGGTTTTTTTTGGGGGGGGGGTTTTTTTTTTAAAAAAATTTTTTTTTTTTTTTTTAAAAAAAAAAAAGGGAAAAAAATTTCCCCCCCCAAAAAAATTTTTTTTTTTAAAAAAAAAAAAATTTTTTTTTTTAAAATTTTTTTTTTTTTTTTAAAAATTTTTTTTTTTTTTTTTAAAAAAATAAAATTATTTTAAATTAAATATATTTTTTAAAAAAAAATTTTTTTTTTTAAAAAAAAAATTTAAAAAATTGTTTTTTTTTTTTAAAAAAAATTTTTTAATTTTTTTTTCCTTTTTTAAAAAAATAAAAAAAATTTTTTTTTAAAAATTTTTTTTTTTAAATTTTTAAAAAATTTTTTTTTTTAACCCCAAAAAAAAAACCCTTTTTTTTGTTTTTTTTTTTTTTAAAATTTTAAAATTTTTCATTTTTTATTTTTTTTATTTTTTTTTTAAAAAAAAAAAAAAAAATTTTTTAAAAAAAAAAATTTTTTAAAATTTTTTTTAAAATTTTTTAAAAAAATTTAATTTTTTAATTAAAAATTTTTTAAAATTTTTTAAGGGCCCTTTAAAAATTTTTTTTAAAATTTTTTAAAAAATTTTTTAAAAAAAAAAATTTTTTTTTTAATTTTTTTTTTAAAAAAAAAAAAAAAAGGGAAAAAAAAACCCCCCCAAAAAAAAAGTTATTTTTTAAAACTTTTAAGAAAAAAATTTGGGTTTTTTAAAATTTTAAAATTTTTTTTTTAAAAAAATTTTTTTTTTAAAAAAAAAAAAATTTTTTTTTCTTTTTTTCTTTTTTAAAAACTTTAAAAAAAAAAATTTTTTAAAAAAAAAAAGGAAATGTTTTAAAAAATTTTTTAAAAAATTTTAAAAAAATTTTTTAAAAAAAAATTTAATTTTTTTTCCCTTTTTTTAAAAATTAAAAAATTTTTTTTAAAAAATTTTTTAAAAAAAAAAATTTTTTAAATTAAAATTAATATTTTTTAAAAAAAAATAAAAAAAATTAAAAAATTTTTTTTTTTAAATTAATTTTGGAAAAAAATTTTTTTGTTTTTTTTTTTAAAAAAAAAATTTTTTTAAAAATTTGTTTTTTTTTAAAAACAAAAAACCCCCAAAATTTTTAAAAAAAAAAGGGGGAAAAAAAAAACCCTTTAAAAAAATTTTTTTCCCCCCTTAAAAAAAAAGGGGTTTCCGGGGGGGTTTTTTTCCCCCCCCCCCTTTCATAAAAAAAACCAAAAAAAAAAAAAAAAAATTTTTTTTTTTCCCCCTTTTTTTTGGGCCCCCAAAAACCCCCCCCCCCAAAAACCCCCGGGTCCCCCCCCCCCAAAAATTTTTGGGGTTTTTGGGAAAAAAAAAATTTTTGAAAAAAAAAAATTTTTTCCCCTTTTCAAAAAAAAACCCTTTAACCCCCTTTTTTTTTTAAAAATTTTTAAAAAAACGGTTTTTTTTTTTTTTTAAATTTGGTTTTTAAATTTAAAAAAAAAAACCCCGGGGGAAAAATTTTAAATTAATTTCCCCTTTTTTAAAAAAATTTTTTAAAAAAAAAAAAAAAAAAATTTTTTTTTTTTTTTTTTTTTTTTTTTAAAATTAAAAATTTATATATATAAAAAAATTTTTTTTTTTTTTTTTATAAATTTTAAAAAAAAAAAAATTTTTTTTTTTAAAAAAAAAAAAACCCTTTTTGGGAAACTTAAAAAAAATTTTAAAAAAAATTTTAAAATAAAAAAGGGGGGGGAAAAAAAAAAAAACCCCCCTTTTTTTTAAAAAAAAAAAAAAAAAGGGGGGGGGGCCCCCGGACCAGGGGCCCCAACCCCTTTTTTTTCCCCCCCCTTTTTTTTAAAAAAAAACCAACCAAAGGGTTTTCCCAATTTTTTTTTTTTCCCTTTTCCCGGAAAAACCTTTTAAAAAAAAACCAAAAAAAGGGGGGAAAAAAAACCCCAAAAAAAAAAAATTTTTAAAAAAAAAAAAAAAAAAAATTGGGGGGAAAAAAAAAAATTTTCCCAAAAAAAATTTTAAAAAAAAAAACCCCAAAAAAAATTTTTTTAAAAATTTTTTAAAAAAAAATTTTTAAAATTTTTTAAAAAAATTTTTAAAAAATTATCAAAACTTTCCTTTTTTTTTTTAAAAAAATTTTTTAAAAATTTTAAAAAAAAAGTTTTAAATTAATTTTTTTTTTAAAAAAATTTTTTTTTTTTAAAAAAAAAAAAAAAAAAGGGGGAAAATTTTTGGGCAAAAAAAAATTTTTCCGTTTTTAAAAAATTTTTATTTTTAAAAAAAATTTTTTAAAAAAAAAAATTTTTTTTTAAAAAAAAAAATTTTTTTTTTTTTCCCCCAAAAACCCCTTTTTTGGGAAAAAAAAAATTTTTTTTTTTTCCCCCCTTTTAAAAAAAAAAAAAAGGGGGGGGGGAAAATTAAAAAAAAATTTAAGAAAATTTTTTTTAAAACCCCCCCCAAAAAAAAAAAAAAATTTTTTTTTTTGGGGGGAAATTTTAAAAATTAAAAAATTTTTAATTTAAAAAAAGGGTTTTCCCCCCCTTTTTTTAAAAAATTTTTTTAATTTGGAAAAAAAAAAAAAATTTAAAAAAAAAAACCCTTTTTTTTAAAAAATTTTTTTTCCAAAAAAAATTTTTTTTTCCCCCCTTTTTTTTAAAAACCGGGTCCTTTTTTTAAAAAAAGGGGAAAAAAAAAAAGGGGTTTTTTCCCTTTTTCCCCCTTTTTAAAACCCCCCCCCCCAAAAAAAAAACCCCCCCAAAGGGGAAACCTTTTTTTTTTTTTGGGAAAAATTTTTCCCCCCTTTTTTTTTTTTTTTTTTTTCCCCCCCCAAAAAAAATTTTTTTTTAAAAAAAAAGGGGGAAAAATTTTTTTTTTTGGGTTTTTAACTTTTTGGGGGGGGAAAAGGGGGCCCCCTTTTTTTCCCCAAAATTTTTTTAAAAAAAAGGGGGGCCTTTTTTTTTTTTTAAACCCCCCAAAGGGGTTTTTTTAAACCCCCTTTTTTAAAAAATTTAACTTTTTTTGTTTTTAAAAATTTTTAAAAAAACCCCCTTTAAAAAAAAGGGTAAAAAAAAAAGGGGAAAAAATTTTTTTTTTGGGGGGGTTTTTTTTTTTTTCCGGGGAAATTTTTTATTTTTAAATTTTTTTTATATTTTTTTTTTTTTTAAATATTTTATTTTTTTTTTTTTTTTTTTAAAAAAAATTTTTTTAAAAAAAATTTTTTGGAAAAATTTTAAAAAAAAAATTTTTTGGTTTAAAATTTTTTTTAATTTTTTTTTAAAAAAAAGAAAATTAAAAAAAAATTTTAAATTTTTTTTAAAAAAAAATTTTTTTTTTTAAAAAAAATTCCAAAATTTTAAAATTAAAAAAAAAAAAAAATTTTTTTTGGAAAAAAACCCCCGGAAAAAATTTTAAAACCTTTAAAGGGTTTTTAAAAAAAAATTTTAAATTGAAAAAAACCCCCCTTTTTTTTTTTTCCAAAAACCCAAAAAATTTTTTTTTTTGGGTTTTTTTTTTTCCGGTTAGGGGAAAAATTAAAGGGGAAACCTTTTTAAAAAATTTTTTTTTTTTTTTAAAAAATTTTTAAAAAAATTTTTAAATTTTGGGAAAAAAAAAAAAAAAAAAACGAAAAAAAAGGGAAAAGGAAAAAATTTGTTTTTCCCAAAAAATTTTTTAAAAAAAAAAATTTTGTTTTTTTTCCCCCTTTTTTAAAAAAACCCGGGGAAAAAAAAAAATTTTTTTTAAAAAATTTAAAATTTTTAAAAAATTTTAAAAATTTTTTTGGGGAAAAAAAAATTTTTTTTAAAAAAAAAAAAACCCTTTTTAAAAATTTTTTAATGTTTTGTTGGTTTTTATATTATCTCTTCCCCTATAAAATTATTATTTTTTTTTTTTTTTTGGGTTTTTTAAAAGAAAAAAATAAAAAAAAAATTTTTTTTTTAAAAATTTTTTAAATTTTTTAAATTTAAAAAATTTTTTTTTTTTAAAAAAGGGGGGGAAAAAAAAAATTTTTAAAAAAAAATTTTTTTTCCCAAAAAAAAATTTTTTTTCCAAAAAAATTTGGTTTTTTTCTTTTTTTTTTTCCCCTTTTTTTTTTAAAAAATTTTTTTTTTAAATTTTTTTTTTTAAAAAAAAGGTTTTAATAAAAAATTTTTTTTTTTTGGAAAAAGGGGGTTTTTTTTTAAAAAAAAAATTTTTTAAAATTTTTTAAAATTTTAATTTTTTTTTAATTTTTAAAAAAATTTTTTTTTAAAAAAAATTTTTTTTTTTAAAAAAAATTTTAAACAAAAAAATTTTTTTTTAAAAATTTTTAAAAAAATTTTTAAAAAAAAAAATTTTTTTCCCTTTTTTTTTTTTTTTTTTTAATTTAATAAAAAAAAAATTTTTTTTTTTTGGGGGGTTTTTAAAAAAGGGTTTTTTGGTTTTTTTTATAAAACCAAAAAAAAAAAAATTTTTTTAAAAAAATTTAATTTTTTTAAAATTTTTTTTTTCATTTTTTAAAAAAAATTTTTTTTTAAAAGGCCCGTTTTAATTTTTAAAATTTTTTTTTTTCCAAAAAAAAAAACCAAAAGGGGTTTCCCCCTTTTTTTTTTAAAAAGAAAAAGAAAAAACCAAATTTTTTTAAAAACCCTTTTTTTTTTTTTTTTTTAAAAATTTTTTTTTTTTCCCCCCTTTTTTTTTTTAAAAAAAAAAATTTTTAAAAAAAATTTCTTTTTTATTTTTAAAAAAAATTTTTTGAAAAATTCCCCCAAAAAAATTTTTTTTTTTTAAAAAAAAAAATTTTTTAAAAAAAAAAAAAAAATTTTTTTTTTAAAAAAAAAAAATTTTTAAAAAAAAATTTTTAAAAATTTTTGTTTTTTTTTTTTTTTTTTAAAATTTTTAAAAAAAGGTTTCCCCCTTTTTTTTTTTTTAAAAAAAAAAAAATTTTTTTTAAAAAAAAAAAATAAAAAAAAATTTTTTTTAAAAAAATTTTTTTTTAAAAAGAAAAAAAATTTTTTAAAAATTTTTTTTAAAAATTTTTTTTTAAAAATAAAAAAAAAAAAAAAAGGGGTTTTTTTTTAAAAACCCCCCAAAAAAAAAATTTTTTAAATTTTTTTTAAAAATTTAAAAAAAAAAAAAAAAAAAAATTTTTTTTTAAAAAAACCCCCCAAAAAAAAAAATTTTTTTTTAAAAAATTTGGAAAGGGTTTTTTTTTTTAAAAAAAAAAAAAATTTTGGGGAAAAAAAATTTTAAAAAAAAAATTTTTCCCCGGGGGAAAAACCCCCAAATTTTCCCCTTTTTAAAAAATTTTTCCTTTTGGGTTATTTTGGTTTAAAAAATTTTTTTTAATTCCGGTTTTTTGTAAAAAAAAATTTTTTTTTTGGGTTTTTTAAAAATTTTTTTTGTTTTAAAATTTTAAAAAAAAAACCTTGAAAAAAGGGTTCCCCCAAAATTTTGGCCCCGGTAAAAATTTGGGGGGGGCCTTTTTTTTTTTGGGGGGGGGTTTTTTAAAAACCCCAAAAAAGGGACTTTTTAAAAATTTTTTTGGGTTTTTTAAAAAAGGGGAAAACCCCCCAAAAAAAATTTTTTTTAAAAATTTTTCCCAACCCTTTTTTAAATTAAATTTTAAAAAAAATAAAAATTTTTTTTTTTTTTAAAAAAAAACCAAAATTTTTTTTGGTTTTTTTTTTGGGGGGTTTTTTTTTTTTTGGGGTTTTTTTAAAAAATTTTTTTTTAAAAAAAAATTTTTTTGGGCCCCTTTTCCCCAAAATTTTTTCCCCCCCCCCTTTTTCCCTTTAAAAATTATAAATAAAAAAAAAGGAAAAAATTTTTTAAAAACCCCTTTAATTTTAACCCGGGGCCCTTGTTTTTTTGGTGGGGTTTTTTTTTTTCCCCCGGGAAAAAAAATTTTTTAACCCCGGGGTTTTTTTTTTAATTTTTTTTAAAAACCCATAATTTTTTTAAAAAAATTGACAAAAAATTTTTCCCCAAAAATTTTTTTTAAAAAAAAAAAAATTTTTTAAAAAGGAACCCCCCAAAAAAAAAATTTTTTTCAAAAAAGAAAAATTTTAAAACCCCCAAAAAAAAAAATTTTTGGGGGTTTTTTTTAAAAAAATTTTTAAATTTTTTTAATAAAATTTTTTTTTTTAAAAAAAATTTTTTTTTTTTAAAAAAAAAAAAGGGGGAAAAAAAAAATTTTTTTTTTTTAAAAAAAAAATTTTTAATATATTTATATAAAAAAACCTTTTTTACAATTTTTTTTAAATTTTTTTTTTAAATTTTTTTTTTAAAAAAAAAAAAAAAAAAAAAAAAAAAAAAAAAAAAAAAAAAAAAAAATTTTAAAAAAATTTTTTTAAATTTTTTGAAAAAAAATTTTAAAATTTTTCCCCTTTTTTTTTCCCCAAAATTTTTTTCCCCCAAATTTTTTCCGGTTTAAAGGGGCCGGGGTTTTTAAAAATTTTTTTTTAAAAATTTTTAAAAAAAAAAAAAAAGGGGGGGAAAAAAAAGGGGGGTTTTTAAAAAAATTTTCCCCCGGCCCCAAAATTTTTAAAAAAATTTAAAGTTTAAATTTTAAAAAAGGGGTTTTAAAAAAAAAAAACCCCCCCCAAATTAAAAAAATTAAAAAAAAAAAAAAAAAGGGGGTTTTGGGGGGGGGGGAAAAAAAGGGAAAAAACCAATTTTCCCAAAAAAAAAAGGGGGGGCCCCGGGGGGGAATTTTCCCGGGGAAAAAAAAAAAAAATTTTTCCCCCCCCCCAAAATTTTGGGGGAAAAAATTTTTTTTTTAAAAAAAAAGGGCCCCCAAAAAAAAGGGGGCCCCCCATTTTTTTTTAAAAAAAAATTTTTTAAAATTTTTTTAAAAAAGGGGGGGGGCCCCCCCTTTTTAATTTTTTTTTAAAAAAAGGGT